>NDXB01003770.1:298119-309897 GCA_002631895.1 Agapornis roseicollis | reverse complement strand
TTTTGTTTTTCTGATTTTGTTGGTTTTTTTTGTGTGTGTGTGTGGTTTTGGTGCTTTGGGTTTTTTTTGGGGGGGGGAGTGTTGGTTTTTTGTTTGGTTTTTTGTTTGTTTGTTTGTTTTTTTTAAATTAAGCTCTCTCATCTCCATAGTTTTGTGAAAACATTGCAGCCTAAGAGTAATGTGACAGCAGAATTTGGGAGATCTAGTACAGCACTCTTTATCTATTGCACAAATCCATACTAACAATAATGGCCTCTAGTGTTTTATGTTAAAGTGAAAGGATATTGCAGAGAAGCCAAGGACAACAGGCAGACCAAAGGTAAGAATAACCTACATATTCAGACTTAAAACTGGATCTAGGACAGCCCATGCTATTTTATTTTAGTTTTGGGGTACTAACTGCTTCAGAGTGTTCTGCAGTGAGAAGACAAGATGGGGATGCTGTAACAGAAACAAGTGCCAACTGATTCTTAATGAACCTCAAAGACCTGGAGTCTGGGATGGCTTGTCTACTGATGTAACCAGCTCAGCAGCCTGTGTGGGATCTATTTTGGATTCAATGAACTTATATTATTAGGGACTGGACTAAGAAACAAGAATATTTGCAGTCTCTGTCAACCTTGAATGGGTCAAAGATTCAGGAAAACTTTTATCATTGATTTTTGCAGAATAAGAATGTTGAACCGAGAAACTAAACCTGGAAGTACTGATTTGAAATGTTTCAGTTGCCATGTTTTAAATCCCACTTTTAGGATATGAAATAAATGTACATAACAATGAGAAAAAGCAAAATCAAACCAATGTGTGCACACAACTTAGATGAAGTTGCTTTGGACCCTGTCCATTTGAGTTTTGAATATCTCTGAGAAAGCAAATATCATGGCTTCTCTTGGGCAAACTGCTTTTAGTGTTTGACTAGACCTGGAGTTAACGCTTTTTTTTTATTGCTCATATTTAACTGGAAATTCTGTTGCAGCATGTCTGTTGTCACTTGGTCCGTCTCAGAGTCTTGTGCTGTGCTAAGCAGTAATATCTGTTAAAACCACACAAAAAAAAAAATCATGCTGCTGAGATGTGATAGGTATGTATTGAACATGATTCAGTAGTAGGCATAAGTGCAGTTCTGACCTTTGTATGCCATCACTACTTACTCAGGTTGCTGTCTGATAAATCAGTTGGTTTTCTCTGCATGAAGAGTGAGCAAGTTCCAGTTTTCTTTTCCTGTATGTTTGTGTTTCTTTGAGCATGAAAACAGAATATTAATTGTACCTTAACACCTTTATAACAAGCCTTATAAGCATATTATATTAATATTTGATCACTTCTTACTTGAGGAGAAATCAGATTTCTAGCTGTATCAATTATCTGAAAAGCTGGTAAGTAGAAGCTTAAATTAAAAATTAACCAACTGGGAAATAGTTACCCCTTTAGCTAAAGCACACATTCTGACAAAAGGACTCTACTACCAGAGCTGTTAAAGGTGCTTAAGAGTAGAGCTTTTAATAATCACATCTCTGAATAGCAAAATAGTATGAAAATCCTATGCATTTATATATGTTGCATCAAAATATTATCAATGGTAAGGATTATATAGTTTGTTGGTAGCTTTGAGCTATTAATACTTTAATTTTACTGCCTTCTAGTAATAAGAGTAATACTCGAGATGTACTTTATGCCAGAACAAGAACCAAGTACCTTATTTGTGGTTTTTTACATCTATTTTCAACGTAAGGCATACAGTATCATCATATTTATTTGAAAAATATTCTACTCGTTTGTGAAAACAATGATCAGAAATGGAGCTAACTTTCTTTAAATGACAGGTGGGGAAAAAAAAAGGAGCCTATGTGAGTTCTACATAAAGATTAACATATTTAGATTAATATTATTGTGTTCTATGCTGCATGTATGGTGAGATATAGCTTTGGTTAGAGATCTGATTTGCCAAAATTTGAAACTCCAAAATAACACATGTAGATTTATTTTATCACAATGACATTTCTGTAACTGAAACTTTTCAAATGTAAGGGTCACTTTGTCATACATGTAGAGGTATCCATAAGCTCTCTTTCCATGCCTACCAGGTAGTTGATGACAATGATAACTTCAAACATTTTACATTGCTGAACTCTTTGCAGTCATCCCTGCTTGGGATGCTAACATGAATCACTGAATAGAGAACAAAGACAAAGCCTCTTCTCTGAATACACTATTAAAATAACGCCGTACCACTTAAGCACTCTAAACCTTATGGTGGTCCAATGGTCTACTGACATGGGATACTTTATAATATGAATGTAATCCTCTCTTTAATGGGAGCTCTGCCATTGCTGTGGTCATCTGTTTTACGACATACCTTATGTGATTATCTGCTGATAATAAACAGATTGTCATCTCATTTGTCTGTATTAAAGATGCCATTCAGTGTTTCAGGCAGAGTCCAGTATAGAGACATATCAATGTACATGCATGTATCCATTCACTTAGCTGTAGGAAACCACGTATATATGACAAGGCAAAATACATGATACTCTTACCCATTCATACTTGAATCTTCTTCAGCATTAAATTTTTGACTTGACGTATCCTGATTGTGGCATGCAAGACCTTCAGCAGGAAATTTTTGCTCAGGTGAAAGGCATCTCTGTTGCATACAGAAGGCAAAACAAATGTATATATGATTGTTTATATTACTGTGTATCTGTAACTGTATGACATATCAAACAGGATAGTATAAACAATCACATTGTTTGCATATCAATTCTGTTTAGTTACCATCAAGACTACAATTTGATTTATCTTTTTACAATTCTGGCTGTAGAGCAGACTGAGAAAAATATGACCACTTTATTGTCTGTGCAGTTGGAATTCAAGACAGGCTTCGTGTTGCTTTTAGAAGGATTAGTATATATGAATGAATCTTTTTGTGTCTTAAATATGTTTAAAGGCAAGCAATTGTTTGTGGGTTTTTGCTCTCTGAACAAACAATAAAGTCAGGCTAATAAATACAGTTAAGTCTTTCCTGAGAGAAACCAATTTTATCACAGATCTCTAAAATGTTTGAGAGCCCTTTAAATTCCTCCCTTGGAGACCAATTCAGCAATGTTTTCATTTCACTATTCTATGATTCTAATGTTACGATATGCAGTAATATCCCAAAAGATGAGCTATCACGCGGTGCAACTACTGAAGAGAAAAATGTATTATCTCTAAGCTGGAAAAGATAATGTAAGTTTAAAAAAAAAGAAGTGAGGATGGAAACAGATCACATACCATTGTGTTGGAAGAATGCTTGTTTGCTAGCAGACCTTTTCTCAGAGGCTCTCTTTGTCTTCTGGAAGCTGATTCACCTCTCTTTTGTAACCTCAGTTGGTTAAGGGAAAAACATTAATTTTTCTAATCTCACAGAGATGATTAACACCGCAGATAAATCTCCCCAGGAGGGCAGAGATGGTATATAGAATTGCTTCACAAAGGATTGATGGCAAATTATGTCAATATCTGCATCCCTCCCTTTTCTTTTTTAATTAAAAAGACCACACAAATATTTGCAAGTAACTTCTAGTGGCAGTGTCTTTCTCAGTGCCAGTGAATTTTGCGTGGTGCAGTGCATTCAGTAGGATTTAGCTTCTGGTGAAGCTGATGGTGGTGTTTTGGCTTCAGGAAATAATTTGAGGTCCATAAAACCCAGAAAGGTAGCAGCGCCAGGCCGGAAGGAATTCTTTGGTATGTAGTTATAGAATTCTATAAAAGTTTTATTCTGGAAGTATCCCTGTTGATTTCAGAAATTCCAGACATGCTGAATTTTCTATATTCAAATAATTTTAGATAAACTTTTATAAAATCTGATTGATATTTCAAAGTTTTCACTTACGTGTGAAGGCAGAGATTGCACTTGAAACCTTCTGAAGAAAACTGATTTGTCTGTGGGATCACATCAATTGTCTGACTTTTTTCTCTCTCATTGTTGGAAAGAAGTAAGTTTTCAATGCTGCTGCTTTCTGGAGGATCAGCAGTGCTTGAAACTACTGAGCTCTGTACAAAATAACCATAGCATAAAGGGATGGTATGTAATTGTTGCATTGCAAATATGTGAGTTCTACCAGCTAGCATTTTCAATGTCCCTAACTTGGGATTCAGGGAAAAATGTTTTCTGAAACATTGACTATGAAAACATTTGCTGATATTTGTCTACAGATATGTAGAAGGCTGTAAGATTACTTTTTGTGCATTTATGATCTAGGACAGAATACTGCCATTCTTGGCAGTAAATTTAGTTTTCTATAGCATAATAATGTTTGATCTTCCAGTAATTTTGCAGTTCAGAACCTTGGACAAATGAAGTAGTATTTCTTTCAACTAAATGATGGTGATTAGTTCCCCAAAGCAAAGACGGCTTTGTAAAAGTTTAAAATAGCTGCTTGTATTTTCTTACTTAAAACAGAATAATTGTAGATTTGAAATAGTAAGAGTTACCTCACAAAGGGAATATGATGAATGGGCAGATTCATCAGAAGTAAGCAAAGAAGATAAGTTGCATTTCCTGTCATCAGTTTGTTCTTGGATGTCTTCAAGCAGCATGCCAAGTCTAAATATTTCCCCTTCCAACTTTCTAAACCCAATTGCAATACACAGTTAGTGAAATATGTATAAACTGATACTTTATTTATTACTATAATAACCATATTGGGCATTGCAGTACACTTCCCATAGGATAAGAAATAAATTGGAGTTCACTGAGCCCTTCTGAAGTACTTGAATTAATCAGTTAGCCTACTGATTACTAGGCTATGTAAAGCCAAAGATAAATATTGGCCAATCACTTTTAGTTTACTGCATATAGTATTAAGATAATGTTTGCACATAAAATTCTAATGGGTAAATGAAGTACGGGTTGTAAAACACTCAAAATGCAGAAAATAGACTGAGGTACTAATTATCACTTATCTTCTAACCTTTCAGGATCAAACTCTCCAACGCTGATAGACTTGTCCTTGTAGTTCTGCAGCTGCAAATTATGGTGCTCTTCTCTAGCTGTTAAGTAATTCCTTTCCAAGGCATCAAGGTATCTTTTCAATTGATTTAATGCCTTTACCAACAAGAAATAATTCAATAGCAATTGTCATTATGATTTAGCAAGCCTTAGTGATAGCTACTTGTGCTAGGTAAGCTAAATGCTGTTGACAGTGATGTTGGTAAGAATTCTGCTCTGGATTGGAACAGGACTGCATCTTGTATGTGCACTTAGTACTCTGTGCTGCTCTGCTGTGTATGAGTAAAATACTAACCCATGACTTATGAATGGACACCCTGCATGTCAAAATTAGTAACTTACATGGCAACTTAATGCCTTTTGCTAATAGTTTTGAGTTGTAATCCTTAAAAGAGATTTAAGAATTCAGCCACCAACTGAGTACTTTGATTATTGCCTTTTAAACTCATTATTTATGTGAGATGGAGAAAAGAAGTATTTTTAAATGCCTCTGATGAAAAGATGGAGTATATTGCCTGCACATTGAGTCTACAGCCATTTAAGGTGCATTTCAGATAACTGAAAATACATAAATTAATTTACCAGACAGTTGTCTTGTAAAAGCAATGTCTCTTGGGTCATATGCTTAGAGAAGTCTTCCACCTTCAAGACAAAATATTAGAATTTTATTAAGAATTTAAAAAATGAATATGATGAATATAAAATCTCAGCATCAATACAAGGTATAGATTGAAACAGAGCTCCTTACTTTCTTTATCACTTCATCTGTCTGATCCTTTAGTATTTGCGTCATCTTTTCTCCTAGTGTTAGTTCTGGCAGTAAATTAGAAGGATTTGGACAGTATGCTTCTACTGTCCCAACTGCTGGTAATGCTGATGCTGTAGTTCCATACTGTAATCCTACAGAATACGAGGGAGGATAAACCAATTGGAATTTCTGCCCAGAAACGCTAATAAATTACATAAAGTAGTCATTTGCATATGGTGATTATTTACTTGCTTGAGATAAACCATATGTAGATTGTGTAGGGGTGGGAGCATGTAATGTAATGACTTCAGAGGACATTCCCGTGTCTCCTGAATAAACAGCAATGCTGGCATTTGGACAATCTGACTGAGTAAGTACCTGTTAAAATGAGAAATTTGGTTGTAAAAATATATATAGCAATTATGGACATAAACAAGAAATTTAGAAATAAAATACATAGTGCAAGTTATTAATGTTAATGTTTATTATAACAATCCCATATAATTCATGTTTAGAGTTTGATATATGCATAGTGTCTTATTGTTTAAATACTTAAGCTCTATGTTGTGAAAATCTAAAGAGGATTTGTATAAATGGGATATATAATATGAAGGTGAGAAGATAGTTTTGAGAACTGTTTATAGTTCTAGAGATCAAGCAGAAGGAAACAAAAAATCCAGCTGAGAGATTTTTACCTTAGGATTCCATCTCAGATGGTTGATATGATTTTGGGTGTCAGCATGCTGTGTCAGCATCTTGTTTGCAGCCAGAAAATAATAGGGAAAAGTATTAAAACTTGTTACAACTCAAATGATTCACTAAGGGAGCAACCTAGGAATGGACTTAAGCATCTGACTCTGTCAGTCAACCTCATGGCATGAAATGATGAAGGGATGATAAAATTATTAACTAACTTTAAAAGAAATTTATCGCAATAAATGTCAAATTAATTCCTTAAAAAGAATTGACTTGTCAGTTAATACAGCTGAAATAGTTGGAAGAGTATTAAGATGTTCAAGGGCAGGTTTGACAGAGCCTTGGTGATATGATCTAGTGTGAGGCATCCCTGCTCACGGCAGGGGGATTGTAAATGGATGATCTTAAGGTCTTTTTCAACCCTAAGTATTTTATGATTCTGTGTGAAAAAGGCAACAGTGTCTATCAAACACAGGTGCCGTATATAGTTTTCAGAATAATCTCTAAAGCACTTAGATGTGCAAATTCACCAAAATACTGGAAATAACAATTTATTGTGATTATCCTAATGATTTGATGGGATGCTTTATAATTGCAAATAACACTTCAGAGCATCACTAAATATTTGGTAATCTAAGTTTTGTATAAATTCAATCCCACAGAATTTGACTTGGGAAAGCAGTTGTGGACTGCAGTTATATACTTGCTGAAACCTATAGGCTGCCTGCATGAGCTAGTCACAGTAGTTGGACATGAAGTATCTTTTAATGGTAAAGAAATCTTTACCAAGTATTAAGAATTACAACATTTTAATTACCTCTAGCTGTTGCACCAGTTCTGGAATGCCTGTTTCTTCACTATTCTCTACTGCAGCAGAATTGAAATATTTCTTATTTTCTGTAACATTCACAGTTACTGATTTACGTAGTGAAATAGGGAAGGATTTTGCTGTTTCAGTTCTTGGAACTGAGTTAATATTGTCACTTCTTGTTGGTATTTTAACTTCTGAAGCAACTTGGAATAAGTCAGGAAGGCAGTAGTGAGCTTGACCTTGTTCATATTTGAGCTCATGAGGTGAAACTGTTCTCTTAAACAGGGTGCTCTCTTCTTTCATGTTTTGAAAGATGTGTGTGGTATTGTTCTCATTAATTAATTGTAAGTTTTCTTGCTTGTACCCACACCCAGCAGTAGAAGAAATGGGTTTCTTTGAAACAGGTCTATTCTCATTGAGCAAATTTTTATCACCAGTGTTTACTTCCTCATGCTTTTCCAAGTGATATTCTGCAGAGTTAGTTGCCCACTGTTGATGTGCTAAAAGGCCTTTGACATGTTCTGAAGGCTCAGGTTTGCTTACAGTGTCATTGATACTTTCTGTAAGAGATGTCTCTGGTATTGTCTCGCATTCGATTAACTGGTATGTGCTTGTTAACTCTTCCTTAGAAAAGTGACGCAAGAGGACACTGGACATTTTTGAGTGAGTTAGATGTTCTTTGCTATCTAGTTTACTATAACTAGTAATAGGTAGTTCCTTCTTAAAGGGAGCTTCACTTCCAGGCATTTCAGCTGAAATTCCCATTGTTCCTACAGCAGCTCTGCAGTGGTGACTGGAGAATTCTTCAGGTTGTGAATGAGTTTTGTAATTTGCTGCTGCTTTTATGTTACTGGTATCTTCAGAACAGACTAAGTTTAAAATACCAGAAATCTCTCTTGTGCAAGTACAGTCCCTCAAATTACCTGAATCATTATTGTATTTACAGTTTACTCCTATGTCTCCATCATATGGTAAGTCATCTTGTTCCTCATCAGTTGCATCTGTGATACAACCTATATCATCTGACAATGAACTATTCATTTGGGTATTCATCCAGTCTGACGGTTTGCACTTCTTTGTAGTTTCCATATCCAGTTTGCATAGAATATACATGCCATTACTTCTCCACTTCTGGGTAGAGCTTTTATTAATGCATCGATCAAAATCTGTAATGTATGAGTAATAATTATTTTATACTTAAATACATCTGAGAATAAGATGTGCTTGTGTCTGCTACTTACTGTAGGCTTGTTAGGACTATCCACCTGACTTGGATGTTTTGTTTTTATATTTACACTAGGAAAGTCTGGCTTAATGACTGGAGGAAATAGACACAAATGTCAAAAGCACTGGGAAAAGGAGAATTGAGCTTAGCACCAGGTACTTGTTCTTAATCTTTCTGTAGTATATAGAGTAAAACCCTTTGTGATGGAGCTAACAATGCTAGGAGAATTTAACCTCAGTTTTAAAAAAAGTAATACACTTTCTCTTAGTTTTTGCATCCTCACCATATTGCATTTCTTCAGCTTCTACACCAGAGAAAAACCCCTAAACTTGTATTTAATTTCATTGTTACCCCTTTATTTCTTTATTTCATCAGATAAAATGCACAGAACTAGTACGACACTAAAGTAATGGCCAGTCTTGTCGGTTTCATGGACTGCCTAGTTTCACACAAACCGCGGTCGCTAGAAGTGGAAAGAAGACACTTACAGCACTAGTTTCCTACAAGCAGCTGTGTGGCTGAGCTGTTCCGTTCTCTGTGAGCTATGAAGCAGTAGAGGAGTGTGTTGCCGCGGAGGGTGTGGGCTCGGCAGCAGTTCGATGCGTGTTGCATCGTGCAGCGATGCTGTGGTACGGGGCGCACCGGGTGTGCGGCGGCCGCTGACAGCCCGATAACCCGAGCACGGCGGCGAGCCCTGCCCCGGGGCGGGGCGCAGGTGTTCCCTCCGCCTCTTGCTTTGGGCGGCCCGCCCCTTCGCTCCCGATTGGTCCGTATGAATGATGCGGCCTTCAGGTAGCGGGGCGGGCCGTGTGCAGAGGGGTGCCGCCGGCTGGGCAGAGCCGTTGGGCGCCACGCCTGTGAGGGCGGTCGGGCGGCGATTGGCGGGTTCGAAGAGCGGCTGCGCGTCATCGGTACCGCCCCGCTTTCCCCGGCGCTCTGTGGGAGCGCCTGCGGCAGCGGGGCCGTAGAAGCCCCTCACGAGCGGTTGTGCCGGCACCAGGTGAGCGCAGGCCCGGGACCTGGCGGGGATCGCGCCGTGGTCACTGGGTGCCGGGAGGGAAGGGTTGCGGCGGGCAGTCGGCGCGCCGGCGGGTCGCGATCCTTGTCAGCTTCTGCTCCAGCCGCAGCTTCTCCAGTCCCGGCTTCACAGGGCTGCGGGGCCTGTACCAGCCAGCCGCTTCTGAGCGGCCTGATGTGTTGGTGAATAAACTTGGTCAGCTTTAGAAAGCTGGAGTTTGGTGTTGTGGCTGGAAGTGATGTTTGTGGTAGTCGCGGAACTTGCTCCTTTGGAAGCTAAAGCCAGATATAGCGATCCCACAACCTTTTAGTGACTGTATAGCACTGCGAGATCACCTGTGTGCCTCTGAAGTGTAATCGGTAGAAAAAGAGCATTTCATCAGGTATCTTTAATCAGTTGTGTTATCCTTATCAAAATAGGTAAGAATGATAAATAGTGTATGAAATTTTAAAGGGGGAGTGAAACAGTCTGTTAATACAGCAGGAACCAAAGGACCTGTAGCATCCTGTGTACAGGGAAGAAGCTCTAAACCCTGTAAGAATTTCAGTTAGACATTATGTTGTGGCACAGCTAAACTGAAGTTATACCACACCTCAACCTATTTATCCACTAGATTGTAGTCTTGCTAGTCTAGTTACTCCCCTTCTTGTGCTTTCTTATCCCTTTATTGACCTGACTGCAGATATAAATTTTACCCACCTTTAAGTTGTGGCCTTTCAGCAGTGAATACACTGCTTTAGAAGCCTTTTCAGCCTCATGTGCTGTTCCTGTTAGATTTTTGTCAGCAGGCTGCAGGGCACATGCATCCTGGGTTGCCATGGAGAGCAGTGCAATCTTGGAAATTCGAGAGCATGCAGTCTTGCATCTCAAAAAGATTAGTGAAGAAATTGCAGTTCTTATTTAAATTTTGTCTGAAAACTTTACACTTTCTGTTTAAGTCATAGTATTATTAGTGTTGAAAACGTCAGAAAAAAGGTCATCATTACAGTGTGATCTTTGTGAATTCTTTCCTAATGTATTTTTATTGTGTAAAATACATCACACTCTATCAGTGTTCCTTCTTACTAATTAATGATTACCTAGGTTCTGAACTGTAGGTATGTTGTATCCCTCTTCAGCAGGAAGCACTTTATACTTTCAGTTACTTCCGTATAAAGCTGAGACACAACTTAACTGAAACTTAAGACAATTAATAACTTACTTATTGGACTCAAAGAAACCTGTATGCGTGTTGTCTGTTGTTTTATTTAAAATGCTGTTAGTTAGATGTTCTTGAAACTCTTTCAAGTGTCTTAAAACTACTTGGGATTATACATTCCTACTGCTCTTCTGGAGTGTAACTTTAGAACCTGATCACAGAATCATAGCATGGTTTGGGCTGGAAGGGAGCTTAAGGCTCCTGCAGTTACAACTGTCTGCCATTGACAGGAACACACACTGTGGGGTATGGTGCAGCCACAGCTTTTCTCTGCAACCTGTGACAGTGTCTCACCACCTTCACTGTAAAGAATTTCTTCTAATATCTAAGTCTGCCCTCTGTAAGCTTTCAAGGTGGGTAGAAGGTCAGCTTTGGTTAATAGGTCAGAGTAATTTTTGAAAAGGTATTGATAGACATAATTTTGTTCTTGTGCTCTTGTTGCCACTTGGCTTAAAATTGTAAATGTTTTATGGGTTTGGGTTTTTTTTTTTAGTATTTAGAGAGAACAGTTCTTTCTTCACTTACACCTTCCTTTGGGAGTCAGCAAGCCTGACTGATTCTACTGTGCATGTTGAGTAAAAGCATTGCAAAAACATAAACCTATTTCTTTTGGGATATTGTAAAGGAGAACACCACAATTTTAAAATAAGTCTTACCTCTTGTATCTTATCAAATGGGAGTTTATTCTTATTTTGCTAGAACTGTTTCTAATTGCAGTTCTTGGCCTTTTCGTGTCAACAAATGACAACAGACCAATTTTCTAAACCAGCGTTCTTCAGGTCCTCATGCACAGTATGATTCAGGGAGCAACCTGGCTCCCTGCTGGTTAGGGAGGAAATGTTTTAGTAAGCCATGGGTGGTTTATTCTAAAAATAAATGTGATCTGTCCATAGTTTTAACTATAGTTTTAAGGAAAATATGGGGAGTTTTTCTGGGTTTATACAGTTTATCTGGATTGTTCTGTTTTGCTTTAAACAGGATCACTTTTAGTTTCTGATAATTTTCTACTTTTTTGATTTAATAGGGCAGATATTTGTATTTTTCCTCTTTCTGTCATTCTTTTTTTTTTTTTTTTTTTTTTTTTTTTTT
>NDXB01003770.1:189735-291668 GCA_002631895.1 Agapornis roseicollis | reverse complement strand
GAAAAGTGACTTTTTAAGAGGGGTAATTATAGTTTGGTTTTTTTTTTTTTTTTTTTAGATAAAGCATTGCATGGAGTCAAAGTTACCTTTTAACTAATGGTTTGATTTAAGATAGTTTAGCTGCTTATAGCCAGGATGGTATCTATATATACATATATATATATAGCAATGGCTCACCATATTCTTCTCAAAAAGGGTTGATAAAGCACATGATTTGTCTATTGTGGGGTATAAGCTGGGTGTCACATTGGATTGCCTAACTTCTGCCTTAATTTATTTGGTTTTGAGAGGTGGTGGTGTTGGTTTTGGTGTCGTACAGCTGTGTAATTAGTAATACCAGTTCAGTTTTCCACTTCTGTAGGAGGCCCAATTTTCTCTATGTGCTTTTTCCCCACTATTTTGAAATTGCAATAAAGCTAGGACTATTGCAGCGTTTGACAGCTGGAATAGTAAAATTGTGCATTTGCGAGTTGTATATACAACTTCAATTGTCTACTTTTTGTTTCCCTGAAAGGGAGCTCTCTTGACATGGGTACAGATTTTGTATTGCTTAGAGGTGTTAAGAGAATAAATGTAAAGCAGCTGATTTGCACTAAAACAGATTCTTTCCTAGTAATCAACAAGTGCTTTTTTTTATGCTGCATGAAATCTTAATGAAAAAATGACAGTTCAAGAGAAAGCCCACTTCACTGTTGTGCATGCCAGTAGAGTAGAACTTCAGATTTTTTTGCTAATCCACTGGGCTTTTCTGCTGAAGTACTGTGTCCTCTGAGTCAGTTCCATATTGATCACCATTTCAGGAAAACCTTGGTTCCAGAGAGTCTGTATACTTTCCGTACATCAATTGCAAGAGCAAGGTGCTTAGTTTGCTATAAGATAATCCTCCCAAGGCCAGTTTACACCTGAGAGATTATATCTCTGGAATTGTTCATTGATTTCCACCTCTGAGTTTTAATCCACCACTCTAATTAATATGTTTTAAGTTTGCTTACTCATTACCTGTTGGGTGAAGGCATAATTTGACATCCTTATGAGTTACGGGGGAAGTGAAATAGGAAGACCAGACCCAGTAATTTTTGTTGGATCTGTGATCATGATGCATTGGCCAACTTAGGTGTGTCTGTATCACCTGTCCAAGACCAGGAATGTGCCATAGGGCCAGCAAGGAGGGAAGAAAGCAGAAGCAGTGGTTCCAGCTGGTGGGAGGTGGTGACATCAGTCAGAGGATGAAGCTAAGTACAAGGACAGAAGCCTGGCTCAGGCAAATGGAGTTACAAACAGCTGATGTGAAATGTCCTGCAAAAAATAACTGGTACTCAAATAAACGCAGGCATTCTGATGTATTTTTAAATAGAACTTTTTTTTTTATCATTAAATTAGGCTTTTTATTTTTTAAAAAAGCTTCTTAAAATATATTATTCAGTTAATAACAATTACAGGCTAAATGCACAAGTTACCACAGTAATTTGTTTCATGATCTGTGGCAACTGCCAATGTCTCCACTTTTTAGTTTGTGGCATGTGGCAATTTGCATGAGTGCATCTGTGTGGAAGAGAAATTTGAATTCCTTGCATTTGGTGAGCAGCAGCAGTGCTGGTGAGTGACTGTTGTGGATGGGGTGGCTCGGAGCTCCCTGCTTGAGTTATCTAATTTGATGTTTGTACAAGCTTCCGGAGAGTAAATACTTGTAACACAGTCCTCCCAGTGTGTAGGCTGCAATGGGATTGTAAACTGCATGTGTCACCCTTTGTAATTGCAAAAATATACCCACACCCACTTGTTGATGCCACATAATTCTAATGATGAGCATGGAAAGGCAGAGTAGTTGTTTAACAGGGAGAATGTGGATGGCCTGTTTGAGAGGTGCTGTCAAGGTAGAGCATGATGGGAAGCATGAGTCTTCACTGGTGGTACTAGATAAAACTTATGAGAGGAAAGGTGTGGCTTACATTGACAAGTAAAAATAGAGGGTTGTTTTCTTCTGGTGACAGCTTTAAATCTGAGCTCTGTTCTTTTGCTATTTTGGAGTCTCTGGATGAAGCATGGATTTGTGAATTACTCAACTATAGGTTTACTTACAAGGGAAGGTAATAGTAGTACTGAGCAATGGAAATGTCATCTCCTATACTAAAAATATCCTTAAAAGTGGGTAAACTTTTGAACACAGTTTCTTTTCTGTTCATCTTTCCCCTGACAGCCTAAACATGTCTGATGTTTAAGTACTGGCTGCTGCAGTCCCTTTGGAGCACAACCTGGAGCTCATATGACAATGCCGCAACAACTTGGGAAGTGAAGCCAGTGTAAAAAAAAATCCAAACAAACAAACAAAAAAAACCCCAAACCCCCAAACCTCACCCTCTATTTTTGGGAGTGGGGAGGGGGAAAGGGGAATGAATGGAGCTTAAACCTATATTTACTTCTGTGCTTGTGATGTTCTAGGTGGGATGATCTCCAGAATGGCTGGTCTCCATATGGGATAGTGTCAGCTGTTCTGACTACTGTGGAAGTTCAGTTAGCTATCAGGGCTTAAGCAGTACTGTTTATGTGTAAAGCAGTTTGTGATTTATGTTATGCCTTTCATTCTGTAGCTTTTATTCTTTAAACTTCTTGCTTGGAATGTCATGAGGCCAAAGAATACTAAGAAGGGAAAATTACTCAAAGTTTCCAACTGAAGGGAAAGCGTTGTTTTTGTTAAACCCTTTTTGCTTTCTTGCTTGCCTACAGGAATTGATATATGCATGTAGAAGGCTTTGGCTCTGGCTTTAAGTTCTTGATTGACACTTCCTGCTTGGTAGGAGTAGTGTTATGCTTTTACATCAGCTGCAAATGATTATGAGTTATTAACTGACTATGAGACTTCAAGCCAAGCATCTTGTGTTCCCTTTGCAGAAACACAGCTGAATGGAGCTTAAAGGGCCACAGATGAAAGAACTTGAACACGTTTCTGAAGGTTTAAGATGTGTCTGACAGTGACCTCGTTACCTTACTAATAAAGAAGAGGTTTTCAGCAGGAGCTTAGGATATCTTTACTCCAACTTCTTAATGTACTAACTGGAATGGTGTTCTGACAACAATTCTCCATAGTAAAGTACTCACCCTATTACAGAACACTAATATTTTTCTCTACTTATAATGCAACTCAATGGAGGAAAGTAATGTGTTGATAAGTATGCGTGAAGATCGTTCCTTTCATGTTCGTTACAGGTAAGACTATTAATTTTAGTTTGGATGAGTAAGTATAGTTAATAATAGAAAACTAAACCATTTGCTACAAATAGTTTGGTGTTACTGTTACTAATGTTATTGAAACTGAAAGCTAGAATAACATTTTCTCATGTTTTTCTTGGATTTTGAACTATGAAAATTCAGTTTTGTAACATAATAGATTGTGTTAACATAATTACATGGTTCTATAGTGTTGGAACTGTGTGTGGTTTCAGAATAACACCATTGTCTGTATTTCTTTCTTTTTCTGATGGAATGATATGATATGAGGTATGGTTCCTGCATGGTAATAGCAGCTCTCTCTCCTTTTAGCTTCTGGGTTGCATTTGCCAATTGTTGAGTTTTGTGTGCTCAAGTTCTCCATACTTGTCCCATTATTGCTTATGTGAACAATTAATTTTTAGGTGCACCATCAGCTACAGCAGTGTTTTTCTTAAGATGAAGAAATGAGATTGATAGATAGAAACTGATTTGATATCTTGCAAGTCAAGAGTGTATGTGATTTCTCTTCTGAGAGCTTTTGCCATTTCTTTTCTGGAATCCCATTTACGGATGTGGGAGGACATGTTAGCACTTCAGACTTGCTCTAATAACCTTGAACAACAGAAGCGTTGTGTAGTGCATGGTATTTGGATGGCTGGTGTTTGGAATGGTAAATCTCGCAGCTCATTCAGTAGGAAGGGACACTGGGACACTGGTCTGATTGTTTTAAGAACAATATAAATGTGATTCTTGTTGTGTGTTCTCCTCTATTCTGGTCATCCTGGCTTTGGAGGCCTTGTCCCTGCTAGCTAACAGGAATTAAGCACTATCCTTATTTGAAAGACAGTACATGTGATAGCTTAAAATTAATTCTGAAAACATTTCGTCAGTGTTAAATTGCTGTTAAGACTGGTCCTGTAATCTGCTGAGCAGAAATAGAGTTCTGGTGAGCAGTGCAGTCAGCAGGAGTTTTTTCATGGTCAGGAAGGATATTAGCAATTAAACTCTGCTCTCTATTTTGCTGAAATCTTTATAAAGGTGGCTTTGAGAGCAGAAATCCCAAAGTGTGTGAGCATTTTACTTTCTCTGTGCTCATTGTATCTTGAATGTATCTGCATCCCAGCATTCCTGAACCATGTTTATCTTTGCTGTTTCTGATGCTGTTGGTTCTCCCCAGGTGACTAAAGAAGATCCTTGCTCACCCTTTAATAAAAGCAGGAGCTGGTCGGGTTACTATTACAGAAGTAAATGGTGGAAGAAAGCAGCACAACCAATTGTCTGGTTTAAACTGACAAGCCAAAAATAACTGCAGAAAAATTGACAAAGCACAGTCGGGGCAAAACGTCTTACTGCTTTGTCCTCTATTTCAGTACAGGCTTAAATGATACTGATTGACAGTATCATTAAATGGCCTTATTAAACCTTTCTTTAAGAACTGTGATCGGATGAATATTTAAAAAACATGGATGCATAATCCTTTTAATTTTGTAAAAAAACCCCAATATTTTTCTAAGACTTAGAGGAGCTGCAAATCCATTCAGTATATTGAACTGGAATTTTATCACAATTTAATTTAACAGCTGTAAATTGGACAGATTGTACTTGGTTGTAGTTTAAAATTTAATGCAGGAAATAATAGGTCAGAAATTACTGGGGGGAGGAGGGATATTACTTATGCATTTGTAATTGTTTTTTACTTACTGGTCAGCTCCCAGGCTCATTTGGGTTTGACTGCTTTTCCCTTCTTTCTGGTATTCCAATAGACCTGACTTTAAAAAGAAGTCAGTGTCCTACTCCTAAAAAGAGGCTTTATTATGGATCCGTTCAATACTGTGCAAGCTGTTTCTGTAGTTGACCACTATTGCTGTAGCAGCTGTAAAAATGCTTATGCTGGTGGGGGGAAGCTGGTTTTTTTTATGTTGTTTAGTGACTCAAAATGGTGAAGCTAAAAAATGAGGCTAATAAGTCATCTATAGAGTAACTGTTTGTAGAACTCGCTCGTCTTAGCCTGCTAAATGCATACATGAGAAACTTGTAACTATATCTTGACTGGAAGAAAAAAGAAGAAGCCCAATTCAGCTGTGTGGTTTCTTTATTGTATGCACCTGACGCTGGTGTGTTGTTTTGTTTCTAAGTCTCCCATCAAACCTGGTTTGATTAAAGACAGTGTTGCAGTGGAGATATAGTTAAGGTGTTCGTAGGGATCAGTGTGGTATGCTTCTGCGATCTGTACAGAAACCAGGACTAAGGGTAGGAGTTGGGAATAGTATAAGATCTTTGTTAGTGTGGCATCGAGAAATTTATGCATCAGCATCAGAGACAATAAAACAGGATTTTCCTATTTAGTCTCTAGGTATGTTACATGTATCATAGGCAAGGGGAAGAAAAGAGAAAAGGGAGCCAGGTGAGATGAAAAGCTTAGAGGGACAGATAAGGATGAGGTAGTTTTACAAATGAGAAATTATTCAGGAGATGCCAACCTTTCAGAGAACAGGCCTAGGAAACTACAAACGAAACAAAGCCCTGTGTATTTCCACCGTAATATCTGGAAGAACATTACCCAGTTTAGCAGGATCAGAATTTCATTACAAGTGCACAGATGAATGGGCCTTATTCTCTTCTCGTCTCTGCAGATTCAGTGTATCTTTTGTTTAGCCATTGGGTGTTGAATAAATAAGTAATTCAATTCAGCTCTGGGAGCAGAGGGAGTAAGTTCATATTCTCCTTGTAACTATTTAATGACTTCCTAAAATATTGATAACCTAGCAGAGTCTGTCACTGTGTTAACTGTTAGTAGGCATAGGTTAAATGTTCCAAAGAGGTGATGGTTTTAAGACTGGAGAAAACCTAAGTAAATCTTAGGGAGGAAAAAAAAAAAAGGTAAATTTTCATAACAGAAATAACTTCATAAATAATGGAGGGGGAAAAAAAAACCCATCCCAAACCTCTTTTGAGTCCAGTTTTGGTACTTGATGGATAAGCCTGCCAACTTTTAAAATATCTGAATGATTTCACATCTCTTCCATAATGTGAATAAAATACTAATATTGGATACATTCAACTGGGAATAAATATCTTGTTTTCGTTGGGTGTTTGTTTTTTTTTTTAATTTTATGGCTTATTTAGACTTTGAAATTGTAGGTCAGTAAGAATGGATCCAAATGGAATCATAGCTTTAACTAGCTGTACGTATTCTGGCAACCTATTAGCACAACCTTTCTAGAGTTGCACTAGAGTAGTATTAAATAGTGGGATTGTTTTACGCAAACAATTCCTAATTTGAGTTCTTATTTGCTTCCTGTAGTTCTGGTTGAACTAAAGACTCATAATTTCATCAGCCTGGATATTTACGTTCTGTTTGAGAAGTCAAATCTTTGATTTTTCTAAGTTACATTATTTGTAGGTTTATGAAGTAAAATATTGTTTCACATTCCTTGATGAAAGGGTAATACTGCCGTGGCATTTGTCAGTCTTTGGTGTAGTGTGAGATTAGTTGAATGCAGTATATTGGGAAAATTAACAGTCCCTAGCGTTCTCTGATACTGTCTTTATACCTTTTTAAACAGTGTCTTTTTTTCATTGATAGGTGGCAGATACATCACAGTTGCAAATCGAAGCATGATTTTTTTCTTAATGGGACAAATTTACTTACAGAACCAGAGCCCAGTATAACATTTTGACTATTATGTCATCTTCAGATTTTGCTGAAAGGTCTACCCCTTTTAGCTGTTCAAGCTAGAAATCTAAAGAAATTAATGTGATTGTGTAATGGTGTAAATCCTTCAGACTAAGGAGCACCATATTTTCTAGCCATCACTTTAATTGGACGTGTCAGTTAACATGAGGTGCCCGGAGAGAACCTCTTTGGATAGGATTAAGATTACCCAATGAAGTGTTTTAAGTCTTAAACCTTCAGTTGCTGATGGTGTAATCATTTCTGCCTTGTACTTAACTGTACCTAATCATTTCTGCCTTTTTCTGTCTGACATTCAACACATGCACAGTGTAACAAAACCCAGGTTGTGCATTCTAGCAAACAGGAATGCTTTCACTTCTCTGAGAAGAGCTTCCAAACTTAAAAATACTGCGTGTGTTATGGATATCCAACATGAGAAGTTGGGCCTGGGAAGACCTTCATGCCTGATTTATCAGTTGCTGTCTGCATCTTCAACAGCTACCATGTGGTTTTAGTTAAAAAACTTAAATATGTCTGCCATCTCGTTGTGCTTAAATTGTGGAATGTCGAAGACCAGCAGGTATGGTACGATTTTGTGTTGGTAACTTATTTTACTTATGATCCAGAATCTTCTAGTTATCTTGAAAGTCATTGGATATTTCCAAAGTATTTCCTTCTCATTCAGATTAGACTGTCATATAACCTAGTTTTTTCCAAATTAGAAAAATAATGAAATGTCAACAGTGCAAGTAGGTTAAATATCTATCACTGTGTCTTGTCAAAACAGCTCTTTTCTGGTGTTGCCATTAAAAAAGCTTTTGGACGAGTCAACATTTGATTGTTGCTGTTATTGATCTGCGTGTACAAAGGGAAACAGTTTTAGGAATAGAATTTTAAAGTGTTATAAGCAGGTAAAAATCAAATAATGGCATAACAAGGAAATCTTTAACTATATCAAATGTTCTTGTTTGGAGTGCAGGCCTTGAAATGTACTGTGTAAACCACTTGAAAGAAAGAAGAAAAATTCAAAACAATGAACAGATTTCCAAAGTTGATGTCCCCTTTTTGGCAGTATTAGCACACCCTTTTTGAACATTTACAGAAAGGCTTTGACTGAATTTCCTTTTTTAAAATGTTGTGAAAGTAGAAGGGTGTCAGTTTTGTGAGCTTTTTAAAATGCACCTATCTTAAAATCACTTCAAGATGAAGACCTGAAGTAATTTTCTCATCCTTCTCTCTCGCTCACCTCCCTTGCATTAGGAAATGTTTGTATATAATCACTAACACTTAATGAACTGTCACCTTTTGCACACCTGAATTGGCAGTAGCAAAACCACCTATGAATGTGTTTTGACAGCTGCAGTTCTGTAACAGCTGCTTTCCTATTATTCAAAATGTAATTTTCTACAAATTTTGTAAATTCATTCACAACTCCCTTCTTTACGGTTTGCTGTATTTTCTATCTACACAATTATTTGCTTACAGTAATAAAAAGTATTCCATAGAGCCCTGAATGATGGCGTCTCAGTTAAGTAACTTGCCTTGACATAAGTTTTGTCATTAATTCAGTATAGATCTTTTTTCTTTACACTTGGAGAATTTTCACAGCAGTGCCACTATAGGAAATGATGAGGTGCCAAGGAATGCTGAATTGCATAGGAAACAACTTCGGGGAAAAATAATCATGGTCTTTGATACACAGGAAAAGTTGATTTTGTATTATTCTTTTTCATGGAGCATTTTGCAGGTAACTATGATATGAGCCTAAAAGTAAAAGAGCTTATGTGTGTCAAAACTGGTATTTGCCAATAATAGTTTTCTAGGTCACTTCTCTGAGATTATGTAGATGGTGAAAACTGCATTTTTGAATCCTAAAGATGCTATATATGGACAAAACAGTGTTTGGATTTCCTCCTGAGACTTAAAAGGAAAGAAGAATAAAAAAAAAATAATGGTGAAGCTGTTTGTTCTAATGTTATATTTGCTCACCACCTTTGAAGTTGCATTTTCCATTTCAGCATTAGTGTCAGTAATATTACAGTACAAAGCTCATTGCTAGTCCTGTGGTGCTGAATCCCTGTCCTAAACAAATGGAGACCCTCCTGACTAAAATAACCATTTCAGAACTCTGGTTACTGGGCTAAGTTCTGTATTTAGAGTCACCATGTTTGTTTTTGCTTATGTTGCTCAGGATGGAGGCTTCCTGCCTGGAGCTGGCTTTGGAAGGTGAGCGCCTGTGTAAAGCAGGAGATTGCCGAGCTGGCGTGTCTTTCTTTGAAGCAGCTGTTCAGGTTGGAACTGAAGATTTAAAAACACTCAGTGCTATTTACAGCCAGTTAGGCAATGCCTATTTCTACTTGCATGAATATGCAAAGGCCTTGGAATACCATCACCATGATTTAACTCTTGCAAGGTAATCTTGTGTCTTTCTTTAACCATGTTCTTCATGTCATCCCATTCTTGTAGAGATGAGCAGTTGGCTGTTCATTTTTTTTTACCAAACCCTACTATTAATATTCTTGGTGAGGAAATGTGGTGACAGCAGAGGGCCAGGGGTTCTGTTAGGTAGCTGATTGCTCTTTAACCTGGAGCTAATGCTTGGTCTAGCACAATAATCCTAGTACTGAGTGAGACTTTGCCAGGTTTGTGGATAATTAAATGGCTTCTTTAAATCCACCCTTCCTTCACCTGTTTTTTAACTCAGTTTGCCTGGCTCTCTTGTTTACTAGGCAGAACTCATTCATGTTTCTCTGTGTAAAACATAATACTGTGAAATCTAAAACCACTGTGCTTTGCAAGTGCCATTTATGTGTCTGATTTTTAATGACTGATCCAGTAAAATCCAGTAAAACACAGTAGATCCAGTAAAAAGCAGAGGCACTTAATGCACTTGACCTCAATTTAGGCACATATCTCCTATTCTCCCTGCCTTAACCTGCTCAAGTGCTGCAACCTTTTGAGAACTTGTCCTTTTTGTGTTATTCCTGAAGTATCACAATCTCAGTGGTTCAGTGGCAGTCTTTTGGCTTAAGTCTCATTTAAAATCTAGGAATGTGGCTTTACCTCAGATCTTTCTAGAACACAAGTATGTCTTGGAAATAATGTAAGACTATGATAGTCCAGTAAAACGCAGCATAGTTAAACTTCTCATTCTAATGCTTAGACTGCCTTTTACATAGCCATTAAAAAATTCTCTTTATTCCCTTCCTAAAAGAAATGAATTGTAATGGTATGTAGATGAACCTAGTTGAATGCTGTGAACTAGCTGTTGCACAGACAGCACCAACAGAATGTCTGTAACCAAGGACTGAACAAAGTTAATGTGAGGGCAGTTTAGATATAAAATTGTATATGTACACATTTACATAGTTTTAATATTTGTTTTTCTTATAATTGTCTATACATTGATTATCTTGTTTCAAATTGTACACTGTTTTTCACTGGGAGCTTTATTTGTGCAATTCTAGAACAATTGGAGATCTACTGGGTGAAGCTAAAGCTAGTGGGAATCTGGGCAACACCTTAAAGGTACTTGGGAATTTTGAAGAAGCTATTGTTTGTTGTCAGAGACATCTGGATATTTCCAGAGAGCTAAATGATAAGGTAAGAATTGCTCAGGCACCAGGAAGTAAACTGCTAACACATGCTAATGAACCCTGTTGTACTGGTGATGTGTGCCGCCTTTCAGGTGGAAGTAAATACTGCATATTGAATAAATACTGTTATTTCTTCAAGACAGTAAGAATCTGTTACTTGCAAGATAGTTGTTTGCGAAAGATTATAGATCCAGGATAGGAAATATTATCCCATTTTATGGTGGTGTTTTTTTGTTTTGGGGTGGTGTTTGATTTTTGGTTTTGTGTTGTTCGTTTGATTCATTTAATTTTTAATTATAATTGGCCTCAAAATGTATGTGTCTGGCATCTCAAAAGGACGTTATGTGACTGAGTGGGAGGAAGGTAGATGTCAAGAACAAGTTCAGAATGGACAGAGCATGTTTTGACAACTAGTTAACAAACTTCCCATCTCTGGGTTGTACTGTTAGTTGTGATGGAAGACTCTGAAGCATAACATTGTAATGCTGCCTTTTGCTTTTGGTTTAGGTTGGAGAAGCAAGAGCACTGTATAATCTGGGAAATGTATATCACTCTAAAGGGAAAAATGTAGCCAGTGTTGGGACTCATGATCCAGGGGAACTTCCAGATGATGTGAAAAATGCTTTACAAAAAGCTGCAACTTACTATGAGTAAGTAGTCGCTTTAAATGTTGGGGATTAAGTGGGTGTGATAATCTACTTCATTAGAGTATTGGCAGAGTTGTGGAGTCATGAACCGACTGTGGCATGCTTCTGTTCAGAACAGTGGTACCTGTGAGGTTTTTTTCCCTTTTAAACTGGGGAGTGCACTAGTTTCTTGTTATGCCCTTACTTTCAGTGTACCTCTTACTACCTGGTAATTCCTTTCCTTATGTTAGAATCCAGCAGTATTCTTCTAAACCAGACTGAGTCACTGACAGGACCTTGGTATATCTGTATCTATGGTAGCTCTGCAATTAGAAGCTAGCAAACCATCTTGAGAAAAGATGCAGTTCAGTATCTCACAGGAAATGTTTCCAGCTCAGTGGAAGATTTATGGTTGCATAAAGGCCATTCAAATAAGCCAAAGTAGAATACAGACCAGATTAAGTAGACCTTTTCCTTTATATAGATGGAAAGATTATAAAAAAAAATATTATTTAAATTACTGTGAGGGTTAACAAACCCTTGTTTAAAAGTCAGTATTCTTCCCCTTTTCTCTTCCCCTGAAACAGGGAAAATCTGTCAATAGTAACAGAGCTGGGTGATAGAGCAGCACAAGGACGTGCCTTTGGAAACCTGGGAAACACACACTATCTTCTGGGCAACTTCAGGAGTGCAGTTTTAGCCCATGAACAGGTACAGCAATGTGCTAGTAAGGAATTTTGTTCTCGTACATGTCTTGTGTTGGATTTTGCTGCAGGTTTTCCAATGCAAGTGTTAACTCTTCATGGCACAACTTCAAGATTGGCTGTTCTTTTCAAGCACTACGGCCTTAAGAACAATGTAGAGGCATGGTAGAAAAAATATTGAGTGTGCATTTCTGTATGCAGATGTGTAAGAAAGTACAAAATAGAGCGAATAACACAATTATTCTATGTTTTTCTTAAGCGTCTCCTAATTGCAAAAGAGTTTGGTGATAGATCAGCGGAAAGAAGAGCATACAGCAATCTTGGAAACGCCTACATCTTCCTGGGTGAATTTGAAACTGCTTCAGAATACTACAAGTCAGTTGATTGCTTAGAATTTGTACCTCTTCTTGTACAGTTTGCTTCTGTTGTGTCTGGTACTTTAGTTCACTGTAAAGTAGCTTTCTCTCCAACATATCCTTACAGGAGAGCCAAATATGTTTTTCTGTAACTGTTTAATTCTTATGGTCCTTTTAAGGGAGGGGCAGCACTAATGTTTTTTATGTTTTTCACTTTTTATGTTTTTCAGCATTGTAATAGATGCCTTTCTGTTGATAGGCATTTATTCCCTTTACTCTCGAATCAAAGCATTGATGTTTTAGCAAGTTCTAAAACGATGTAACATCAGTACACCTGAGATGGGGAGCTGTCAGGCTGATAGGTGGTGCCACATCAGCATGATTTTACATACCCAGTCTGTATTTTCAGTCCAGAGTTCTTTTCTTGATCTTTGCACTACTAAGCAGTGGCTACTGTAACTTGGGAAAATACAGGCTTGATGAAGGAACAGGCTAAGTCATGAATTTCAGAGCCTACCTGTTCTTTCTGAAAGGGGAAAAAGCTTCAGTACTGGGCAGATTCGTCTTGGTACTCACATTCTTCTTGCCCAGCAGTGGCAGGCTGGCTCGGCAGTTGTAGGTCTGTCTTGCTCATGTTGATGGAGAATAAGCAATATACCAAGCTGTTTCAAGTGCATAACTGTCAGGAAAGTGCTATAAATTATTGATGAAGCAATAAATTAAAATTTGAGGATGCTGTTTAAGAAATCAGTCTGTTCTAATATAGTAAATGGAAATAGGTTGCTGTGGGGGGAGTGGAAGACATAATCTTGTAAGAGTGTACATGACTGATTAGCAGCACATTTGCTAGCCTGGTGTCCTAGTTTATATAAAGAACTTTTTTAGTTGCACAAGTGTACTTCTATAAACTTCTCCTTGCAGTGATTTTTTTGAGGTGACTAATCCTTTCTTTCAGGAGGACACTCCAGCTGGCTCGACAGCTTAAAGACAGAGCTGTGGAAGCACAGGCCTGCTACAGCCTTGGGAACACGTACACTTTGCTTCAAGACTATGAAAAAGCAATTGATTATCATTTGAAACACCTTGTGATTGCTCAGGAATTAAATGACAAGTAAGCCCTAAGAGATTCTTTAATGTGTGTGTGACATACCAAATCCTGTTAGCTCTTACCTCTGCTGTCACTGTTCTTTTAAGACAGCTGAAGTAATGTGTATTCCCTGCTATGCTGGGCTCCAGTTCTCATGCGGAAAAAAATATTTACTTGTGGAGGTATTGCAGCTAATGAGTCTGAGATGAAAGATGGAAGTGATGAATGACTGACTCCACATCATCTTATGTCAGCATCTTGGTTTGTAAATTAAGGAGAAGAAAAGAAGCTCTCTTTTTCATGACTTCATTGTAATAATTTTGCATACCTTCACAAGAATACATCTGCTTTTCCACGAATTAAAAATATGGGAAGGGATGAGGAAAGGAGATTAATACAGCAGCAACTAGTGCTTATTTTATAATCATAATTTATAAGGCCTTTTTTGTGATGTTGGGTGCAAGTAAACTTTGTTGCAACATTTAAATGTACTTCTAACTCAATAAACAGTATGTGAAGAATAATAAGGTTTGCAATGTGAGGAAAAGCCAAGTAGGTTGTAAAATGTTTCACGCTTGCAAAACTGAATTAATTATATTTCCTGTGAGCTTAAAAATTAGTATTGTTACTAGATTTGATCACATTTATGGTTATACCCAGATCACATTCCTTTAAACACAAAAACTTGTTGGTGTTTGAAGACAAATAGCCTTCATTTTTCTTGGCACAGCTATCTTATTTTGGCAGTATTATGGAAACCTGACCCCTAGTGTTCAGCGAGGAAAGGTATAATTGAAAGTTTTCATTTTTTTCTGCAGAATTGGTGAAGGAAGAGCATGCTGGAGTTTAGGGAATGCTTACACTGCGCTGGGAAATCATGACCAAGCTATGCATTTTGCGGAAAGGCACTTGGAGATCTCACGAGAGGTATGAGTTTCAGGTTGCCTGTAAGTTGGCCGTTTTGCTCTCACGCAGTGAGTTTTTTGGAGCTGATCCATGCGTGTGTCTTTGAATAATGAAACAGATTTTGACTGATTTCTGAGATAGTTGATTCCAAATTATTTAAGCCCTATCTCCCTGCAGGTAGCTCCTTAGGTCTGGTGTCACATTTGACAGTGTCATGATGGAATCAGAGATAACAGCCTAGCAGAGGAGTTCTAGACTTTATGTACCTTTTAGTTGTCATGTATTTCATTAAAAGTATGACTCAGTTTGTCAACCAGGAAAACACTTTCAGTCTTTTTCTCTCAGAACTCTAGGGGACAAGGTTAGCTTTCTATTCACATATGTGTATACTTTATTATGATAATAGAACTGCTTATTTTGTTTGCATTCAGGTAGGAGATAAAAGTGGAGAACTCACTGCAAGACTTAATCTCTCAGATCTTCAAATGGTTCTTGGATTAAGCTACAGCACAAACAACTCCATGATGGCAGAAAGCCATGCGGTAGATAACAGTCTGAATGGTAAATATATGCCTATTTCTGCAGTACTTGCTAACAGTAAACTTAAAGAATCTGTTGTTTTCTGACTACAGATGGTTGAGTTGAGCAGGCTTTGGGTTTGTTTCCCCTACTTGCCTCTCCCTCTCCCCTTTCCCCCCACTCCCCCCCCCAAAAAAAAACTTTTTTCATTGGACCTCTTCATCTCCTCCTTTTCCAGGAAAGCTTTTCCAGGGGTTACAGTAGAAATGAATTCTGGTCAGAAACCTATGGTCCCTCTCCTCTGTCCCATGAAAGCAACTTAAGTAGTTTATATCAGTGTCCTTCTGAAAGCTGCTTTTATTAGTGGTTATTTATTCCCTGCTGATATATTTACCTGCATTTTTTTGGAACTCAGAATTGCTGTATCTTGCACCATAGATGAGTACAGCCACAGCTTTGAAGGTGACACTATAAATCTTAATGATGCAAAGATGAACTTCATTCTTTCTCGAAGGTACCAGACCAAGAGTAGGACGCCGTCACAGTATGGAGAACATGGAACTTATGAAATTAACTCCAGAAAAGGTTGGCACTCCCCTTGTTTCTGATCTGCTGGTGAGATTGCACTGACTTCAGCAGTTATCAGTAGTCATAAATTTTATACTTAACACTTTGAAAGAAGTCAGCAGAATGTTAAGTCATTTGCCATATCCTTTTTAATTTAGCTCTTTTTAGGTGTAAAGTAAAAGCAGGTCTAACAATTCTAATACTTTTGCAATGTGGGCAACAGTCAGCATCTTGCATATGTTGGTTGGAATGGCTTGTGGAAAGCTTGCTTTATTCTCTTCACAGGAAAGAGTGAGGTCCTGAAGTGGTGCATCAAAGCACGTTCTTTCATCCCTTCTTTAAAGGTGGCTTGACATTGCAGCATGAAAGTGGTTCAGCCTAAAATGCCTAAGCTTTAGCTCAGCTCTTCTGAGCATTTTTTGTTTAGGTACAGTCATAGGCACTTAAAATACATGTTGTGTTTTTCACTTTGGGATTTAAACCAATTTGCAAATCATGAGGAGTTTCAATGTCCATCCTGAGAAAGGATGCTATTTCAGAAATGATGAAACAGAGTCACAGCTCAATAAACTAACTTTCCCCCAAACTCAAGAGAAATCTCTAGGAACTGGGAGTTTCTGATTAAAACCCTTTTGTCAATCTTCAAGAGATTGCCTTCAAATGCTGTCTGCCTTCAAGTGGTAGGCTGGCAGTTCTCCATAAATGACTCCAGTGGCAGACTGAAATGGCTCGTTTTCCTGCCATACTGGGATTTAATTCCCATCTCTGCAAAGAAATGCAGAGCCTGCCCTCATGTTCATCAAATAGGAAATTAAAGTCTCAATGTACAGCTGAAGTCAACACAGATATTTACAAGCCTTTTTGTGTAGTAATTTTAAGAGGTTGTGTGTTTAGCCCAGTGTGAGTCCTTGGCCAGGACGTCTAAGCTTTTGGGTACTACGTGTTTGACAGTCTGCGCCCTAAAGCTATTAAAATGTTTCACACAGATTTTTGAAATAAAGTATTAACCTGGTATGGCAGCTTAGCTCTTCTGAAAGAGCCTTTTCCAAGATACTCATTGAGTAGATTCTGAAAAATAATTCCATAAAAGTCTTTGGTATACAGAGCAGCGCATGACAGTGGCATTATGGTTGTACAGGATGCCATCTGCTTGGTGCCGGAATCTATGTGCAGATTATAAATAAGCCTTCAGAAAGCAGTGTTTTTGGTTAGGCAGTGTTGCTGCAGGATTTGTGACTGTGTTCACAATGTCTGATGTTGAATCAAGAAAAAAAAAAAATGGGGGTTTTATTCAGTTATTGTAAGAGTCACCTGCAGGTAAGTTGTCAATTTTGTGGATAATTCTATTTTATGTTAGAAGAGAATTTAGGGAAAAATCTGTTAGATCACTGAAGCTCTGTTTTTTCCTGTGGTGAAACAAGATAGTTATTCCTCTTTGTTCTTGTACTGGCATTCTCCTCCCTCTTTTTTTCAAACTTTACTAGGAATTTTGTGCATATCAAGGATCTCACTGAAGGGTAGTTGAATACCTGGGTTAGTGTAAGGGTTTGTGTTGCTCTAACACTTCGTCATACAGTGGATTTGCAATTTTTTTCCTTCTCAATTCCAAGAATGCCAGATGGGAAACGCCATCTGTATCTGCATTTTAGCATTTTCATTAGCTACATTTTCTGCAACATAGTCAGCAAGGAGAACTTGGCATTTTTGGTTAACTACACAGTTTGACCACATTTTAATCCATTGGGTATCGCACTCCAGTTCAGTTGTAAGACTCGCCAATAACAATATTAACCTGCTTCAGGTAATAAAAGCTCAGTAGTCACAACTCAAGTAATGAAACCCAAAACCTGAGTTTTCATGTCATCATGCTTGGATAAACTAAATTATGTCAAACTGCTTCATTTCAGGAAGGAAAAGCAGCAGCAGATGTGAAGTAACAGTCTAGGTAATTAAAATCAGAAGGCTTCATTTCCTGACTCTTGTTTTCTTAGGTTCAGAACTGGAACAGTGAGATTCTTGCTAAACAGAAACCACTGGTTGCCAAACCTTCAGCAAAACTGCATTTTGTAAATCGACTAAAAGGCAAAAAGTACAAAACGGGCACCACTTCAAAAGTTTTGCAGGATGCCAGTAATTCTATTGATCATCGACTTCAAAACTCACAGAGGGTAGGTTTGGTGAGCTGTGGAGACCATCACCTTTACTCACCTTTGTTTGATCAGAATTACAGAAAATATATTCTGGCAGCTGTCCATTTCAGTGGTACTCAATTTAAACACTTGCTTTGTAAAAGGATGCCCAATCTGCCACTCTCCAGCTGTCTCATAGGTGGTGCCAGCTTTAAGCCTTCATTACTACTTGAACACTTTCTTTCCTGTTGGTTTTCCTAGTTACAGCTCAGTATGAAGGTATATTTTATTTCTAAGTATCTCCTAGACCCTGCTTCAGACAGCAGGGAATATATTTGATGTATTCTTAGGGTTATTGCACTCTTGACAGAAGTCGGTTAAACTAAAAGAACAGAGTCATTTGATCTAGTATGACAGAGGAATGCTTTTGGCCACAGATCTGAGAAGCCAATGGAAAGTGCTCAGTGCTGCTTTAGGGTTGTAGGTGGGTTAATGGCTTGAGTGGGTATAACTCCAGCTGCGCTGATCAGAGTACTGATTCTTCATGTTTCAGAGAACAAAATGTTTTAATGTATTTTACCTTCCAAAAATGCTTGCCATATAACTAGCATTTCCTCTTACAATAAATGTGTCTATAGAAATGGATGACTAAAAAAATTCATTTAATGCATTTCAGGTGTGCAAATATCAATCCTATTACTGGACTGCAACTGTGATGCAGTTGTCCCAGTTTTAGGTACTCTTGAGTTCAAAATACCTCTAACTTTACTTTTCTCTTCAGAAGAACAGTCGAGAGGCAATGGCAGATGAAGGGTTCTTTGATCTGCTGAGTCGATTCCAGAGCAACAGGATGGATGATCAGAGATGCTACTTCCAGGAGAAGAACAGGTTCTCAGCTGCTTCAGTGGCAACATCCTCTACTCCACCTAAAACAATGAGAAAATGTAAATTTTTAAAAGTAAAATTCACATCTGAATCTACTTCCTACCAAATGCTATTTTAAAAAAGTATTTGCATACAAAACTTATGGAAATTATTTCTAGGCTAACTTTTTTTTCTTCCCTCTCCCAAGCCTTTTCTACATCTGTGGTTTCACCCCACACAGATGAGTTTCTAGACCTACTTGCTAGCTCGCAGAGCCGCCGGCTTGATGACCAACGTGCCAGCTTTAGCAATCTACCTGGACTTCGTCTTAACCAGCGCAACAGTCACTCAGTCCTGGGTCATCTTATGGCCCATAACAACAGGGACCCAGATGATGACTTCTTTGATATACTGATAAAATGTCAGGTGAGGATTTTTTTAAAATTATTTAGATTCTGAAGTTTTAGAGATTTGATTCATGCATCCTGCTGTTCAGTTTCTTTATATAAGCACCTTTGCTATCACATATATTATGATAATAATTGATTTGGCAGATGAAGAACATAGATGACTAAAAATTAGGATTTTTTTCAGTTGTTGTTTATGTAGCTTGTTGTTGTTGTGGGTTTGTTTGGTGGGATTTTTTGTTTGTTTTCACATTTCCTCCCCCTTGTTTTGATTTACTGATTGAGTGCCCAGTATGTGTAATTTTAGTATTGATACCATGTTACTCATTTACAGTAACAAATGCTGAAAGCATGAAGGAGCAAAAGTGAGGCTATTAAATATATTATTTTAAAAGGAAGTGTTTAGATCTGACTTGTCAGGAGGGCACCTGATACACCGTGAATCCTGAATTTTCAAAGAATTCAATATCAAAGTTTAGTGGTAATAGTGGTCAGCATTCCAGTTATGTTCAGTTTAAATAATACTTCACAGCAACTGACAACTGTGCTGGTTTTTACTTCCTGTATAAGGAAAAGAAGACAACCATATTTTCTGTTATAGGAAATGAGAAATACCATATACTAACACTAAAAATTAATTTTTAGGGCAAAGGATGCTTAAATCTCATTCTTCACTATGACAGAGAACTGAAGTGGGGGATCTTTTTTCAGCAGAGAGAAATATTTTGGAAGAACCACTTTAGTTACACTCTTAACTTAGTAATTTCATTTGAAAAGTTTAACCTGGAAACAAAACTTACAAAATAAACCTTTCTAATAGCCTTTAATCTGAAACCAAAAGCTTTTAGTATTTTTTCACTTATATTTTCACTTATTTTATATATTCCTCTAACATGCAGCTTTATTGCTTGGTCTATCTGTAGGGTTCCAGACTGGATGATCAAAGATGTGCTCCTCCTGCATCTGCAAAAGGACCAACTGTACCAGATGAGGATTTTTTCAGCTTGATTTTACGGTCACAAGCTAAGAGAATGGATGAACAAAGAGTCCATTTACCCTCAACTATAAAGGGACCAAGTTCTAGCTGAAGAAACAAACAGGCATGTACTTACTGTACAGTAGTATCTTAGATATCATTTTGTTTGCTGGAAAAACATAATGCCTTCTTACAGAAGATGCAGTTAGTAGTTTTGCCCCCTTTCTAATAATTTTTTGTATGAATTAGCAGCAGTATTGTGTTTGGGACCAGTCACTGCTGCTGCTGCTTTCAGCTGTGTCTGAGACACTGATTACTTTGTCCCTCTTAACTGCCTCTACTCTATGAACATTACACAGATTTTCCTGTCAAGGTACTGTCATTGCTGAGGTGTGGATTCTACCACTGTCTCAATCCAGTGTAAGACCTAAATTTGTCTATTCTGTTTAAAGAAAACTTGGTTATTTTGTTTTTCTTTGTACTGTCCTGGAAAAAAGTCCTGTTTTCTTTTGTACTTTTTTTAAAAGATAAAAAATAATTGAGAAACAGCTTCAGTACTTAAATCTGTCTTTGCAAAAACAGAGTTTGGAAGAAACAATCATTTTTATTAAATAAAAAATATTAAACTCTAGTTTTGATTGTTTAATACAAAAGGAATCTTTTCAAAACATGCTGGTTTTTTGATTATATGTGATAGTTTTCTGTATTACTAAGCTCAGTTTTACAATCAGAAGGATTTTTTAAGATACACTGAAGCAAGAGCTGCCACTGCTGTTCTATCCTTTGTGTGGTACAGGCCCACAACCAGCAGCAGCCCAAGAAGTGCCAGGGAATCACAAGGTTGGTAAGTGCTTGGCATTAAGTAATTGACCTTAAAGTGCTACAAAGAGGAAATCTACGTATGCTGCTTTTTACTTCACCTCAGCTACTTCTACTAAGGATTTGCTTGCTCACGTAGTTCAAGTATAGGGATTGTCAGTTGCAAATCAGTGAGATTTTAACACCAACAGTGGCCAACTGTTCACTTCAGGTATGTATAAATGATTTTTTTTTTTTAATTGAACTATTATTATACACTTGAACAAAAATCTATTGTTACTTTTAGCTTCAGAGTAAAATATCATTGTAAGAATAGTTAGGCTTCAGATAATGCAAATTATGTCACAATTACTGGAAGTTTTACAAACCTGCTCTTGCAGCTTTTGTAGCACTAAAATTGAATCCTACTGAAACTAACAGTCATCCTCCTGATTTTAAGGAGAACTGCCAGAATATTCTTCTTAAAAACATGTGTCACCGTTAGCTTATTGTGCTAATCTTTGGTACTTATCTTCTAATAAACACCTGCTACAACATCACTTTGCTGCAGCTAGAAGATAATCATTAAATTGTCCTAAAACTGAGCTGACTCATTTTAAAGAATATAAAACAAAAGATAGTCCTAACACATTTATTTGAGCTGTGATTTGTCTTATGTGAGTTGCATGAGTATCAGCAGCTTCCCTCCGATCATGTGACAGTAACCTGATGAGACTTACGGTTGCTAGACCAGCTTATCAGTGCTTTCCCACCACTGTCTGGTTTTCCTCAAAACTTATTAACACAAATTTCATTTCAAACAATGAGCAACACTCCACAAGCCTGTTTCCTTGTCCATTTAAAGTTGTATTATCTTATTTAACTCAGGCATTCCAAATTGCAGAACCAGGACCTATACTCGGTCTGTTTTAAACCCCCCACCTTAGAGCTGTGCATACTGATACTTTGACCAAACAGAAGGTCCCATCAGCATACTGATGTGCTTTTCTACTTTTGAGAGCTCCAGAAGAACAAACAGAAGTTTGTGACAACCAAAGGTTAGAGAAAACTTACAGCACAGCTCAGGCTTCCTCAGTCTCCCTCCTGTGGGTCACATGAGCTGCTCTTTGTCTTCTCTTCACATGGTTCCATTGCAGAATTCCTTTGTTGGAGGTTTTCACTAGGATCACAGTTTTCTCCCACCTCTTGCTGTGCTTTGTCTGGCTCCTGTTTCTGATGCTCAGGTGCAGGCTTTTCAGTGTGGTTTTCAGCTGTGGTGGTTTCTGGTCTACAAACTTCAGACTCAGTGTGCAATCTATTCTGTAAAAATTAACAGTAAGCTATTAATCAAGTAATCCAAAGTGACAACATCTATTGTTTCAGGTGCAGCTTGGCTCAAGGGGCAGAACATCCCCAAAACATGTCTGGTCTTGTTATTTCCTGGGGAACAGTACATGTAAATAAGCATCATTTAGAGCACAAGGCTGGCTTTAATTTTCTGTAGTGTACAGAACAGTCAACAGTGCTTTTTTTCCACCACCTTTCTTCTGTGGGGAATCATGATTGCTCAGGATGACGTAAGTACTGATCTCTAACACAAGTTACTTCTTTAAAGACATCTTAATTCAGTAGTTTCCTGCCACGGTTAGCCATTGCAGGGTATTTTTCCAGAACAAAACATGCCCAATACAGCTCTACGAAACAGTTCTGTAGAGGTACTGGCACAATTTGGGTTAAGCTTGTTGTTTAAACATCTTCTAATAGGTGACATTGAAATCTATTAAATTACATCCCAGGTCAAAGAACACCAGGCCTAACATACTGGTTTGTGAGAGTCTTCTACTTGTGTATCTTGCTTATTGCCTGTATGCACAACATCAGGACTTCTGCCATTTCCTGGTCTCAGAGAAGCATCTTCCCTGTCATAAGGTCTTCTAGAAACATAAAGAGGCTTCTGTGCATAACAGCCATCTCCTTTGCTCCCATCGTATTCCCTGAAGTCTATGTTGTCCTGTTGATGGTCAGGGGGAAGTGGACTTCTCTTCTGTGAAGATGTTAAGCATCTTAACACAGATACTGATGATCCTGCGCCATAGCAGAACACCTGGAAGAGGGAAGAAGTGGAATAAAACATCAGACATTGGCAGCTTTCAGTTTTCATAGGAAATTCCAAGTCAAATAAGCTGTGGTAGAGCCAAGCTTGCTGCAGTCTGAGCACACTCAGTTAATCCCCAGTGTTACGCTAAAGATACTGAAGGCTTTTACGTAAAAAGCACTAACTACACACATCACTGTATAATGACACAAAGAAGAAATAGTAACTAAGCTGCAATAAACTGTCACAGAGTCTAAGATTTTAAGCAGTTTAATGCTATTTTATCCCATTTGGGGAGTGGATGAGAGATGTGGGTTTTAAATACATACTTACCTATTCTAATTGCTAAACCAACTGTACTAGAAAGACTTTGTCAAGGAAAGAGTTCCCTTGTAGAAATGATTTTACCTGTGCTATGAAATGTGTTAGTAGTACAAGAAAGAGATAACATAAAATTATACTTAATATATAAAAAAAATAAAACTGAGCTTTAAAATATACAATCAATGTATACAAACCAGGACAGCCAGAGCCATAATAATTAGCACTGGAATCTGCAGGAAAAAAGGGATCTCCTTCATAACTGCTTTGATGAATTCACCAATACCTTGTCCTACGTGCTTCAAAGGCTCTGTTACAAAGTTGGTAAAAGTAATTGCCAGTGCCTACAAAAACACAGACAAAATAGCCATTGTTGACACAGATGACAGACAGGAAGGTGAACAGTCCCTATGGGCTGGGCATATACCATACCTTAGTGGGTGGAACCAGCAAAACGGGATTGACAAGTAGAGTTTCATAGTACTTCTGACAAGGATCGTCCTGAAATGTCCATACACTTCTGAGCCATTCTGTAGCCAAAGCAGAGACTTGGTTTTACTATGCAAAAAGCATTTTTTTTATGACAGAGCCATAATACAGAAAGTAGCATTTCAATTACACATGAAAGGAAAACCCTCCTCTAGATATGGTTCAAAGCTTAGGTTTATTTTTAAGTCTGATTAGCACTGCAGTGCAGTATATCCAGTCATGGGGATGTGGGAAAGAGAGAAAAAGCTGGAAAGAAAGAGAAGAGACTCAGGCTCTCCCATGCCTTAGTCAAGAAAGTTTTCTTCATTAGATGAAATTAGTCCTAGAAGCCTCAGAAGAAACCTAAGTCTTGTCTGTGGGAACAGTTATGGAGCGCATCTTGTCCACAGCCACTGCAGCAGAAGTGCCAAGCTGCATATAGATCAAAATGTGTATTTTGCTTGCAGGATTTCAAGGGACTATTTCAGTTACAAGCATAAAGTCTTACTCCTTAAGGGAACTTTTAAGGGAAAAAACAGTAATTAATCACATCAGTGTTTCTGTAGTTTGATTTCAGTGCAGTCTGAGCATAAGCCACTGGAATTTGACATAAACAGAATGATCACTGGCAATAAGTTATAAAGGGAAGACCATAACAAGCACTCATTAAGAGTTTCCATCACTAACTTACCTCTATAGCACTGGTAACAAATAGCAGCTAACAAAATACTCAGCTTTCTCTTAAACTAACACCACCAGAGTGCATTGTTACAGATCTTATTGCTCAGGTCCATTGTTCAGTGCCTGGCAGATGAAGAATCAAAACCTTTTTCTTCAGTTCTGCCCTTCTCTCTCTTGAGTAAATGGCACTGGATCATCCTGAGAGAGGGGAACTCGGAAATACTCATGGTGTAAGTTACAAGGAAAAGAAGTAACATCATGACATGCTCCTAGCACAGTTGTGTGATCACGTCTCCTGCAAAGGCCTAGAAAAGGAAATCTACTGGAGTGGAAAAATGGAAAAGCCACATAATAATAGACTGGCTTGGGTTGGAAAAGACCTTAAAGATCATTTTGTTCCAAACCCCTGTTATGGGCAAGGACTCAGACTAGACTAGGCTGCTCTAAGTCCCATCCAACTTGGCCTTGAACATTTCCAGGAATGGATCAGCCACAACTTTCCTGAGCAACTTGTGCCAGTGTCTCACCACCCTCACAGGGAAGAATTTCTTCCTTTTATCTAATCTAAACCTGTCCTCTGTCAGTTTAGATCATGTATCACTGAAGAAAATTCAATGTCCTACCCATGAAGAAATTGTGAGTATTCTTGGATACTGTTACCGAGTATTTTGCAGTCTTAAATATAATTACAAAACACTGAAGCAAGTATTTACCAATCAGACTTTCCTTCCAGTTGAGCTTCTCAGCACAGACTTTATCAAACTGCCCCATTTTTGCGATTTCTGCTTGGTGTTGTGCAAAGGCCAGCTGTGGGAGAGCAAGAATTGCTTGTGAAACACAACATGCAATGGTGCGGGGTGCAGCACTGCGCCTGAGCTACTGACCTTTGTGGTAATCACCCAGGTCAATCTGTGTGAAGAAAAGCCTGCTACCTAAACCATTTAACAGTTAAACTATAAGTATTTCCTGGAAATGGATGGCTACTTCCAAGTTGCACTCCAAATGGAGGCTGAATTACCAAAAGACCAAACTCCAGTATTCAAAGGTACAAGTTCAGGGCAAAAGTAATCATACAATATACAATGGTTTGGGTTGGAAAGGTCCTTAAGATCATCTAGTTCCAACTAGATGATGGGCAGGGACACCTCACACTAAACCATGTCAGCCAAGGCTCTGTCCAGCCTCTTGTCTGACCAACATCTTGATTCCTTCAGATGTTTTTGGATTACAAGCAGAAACCCCTCCCTGCAATTACCAATTAAAACATCAGGACATCCTGATTTTGTTTTTGAAGTAATTCCTATTAACAAATACCTCTTTTATTATTTTTCTACCTTACACTTTGCAACTGATAATCAAATAGAAAAAATTAAGTCAAATAATTTGTTCAACACCTCTGACATTCTTCATCAACTCATTCTGCCTGTGTTCAAGAGCCATCCCATGCTCAGGCACCCACTGCTCCTGGGCCTGACAGGCTGCAGTTACATCCTGATGGCAGAATGTGAAGACCAAGATTTTGTGGCTGGACTACAACCTCATAGCACAAATTCTGCCTCATCAAAACCACCAAATAGTAAGCCACCTGATCATCAGTAATGAAATATTTATCTCTGGCCTGTCACACGTCAAATACAGTTGCAGCCAGGGGGTCTTTAGAAAGATACACAACCCCACAACCTACTTCTGTAAGGCTTTTCTACCAAGCTGTGTTAGACGAGTTCAGCCTTCCCTGCCCACACAGCAGAATCACAGTAGGACCACTGTACGAGCTCTCTGCCCCCCTGTGGCAGGATGAAAGCCAGCAGCTTTTCTTTTGTTGTTTAAGCCCAATATACCTGAAAACATGCAAGATATTCATCCCTCCATCTATTTTGCTGTCAATTACTGCTTTATATAAACTAACTAAAGGAACTAAACCTTTACCTCCCTCATAACGGTAACATTTTAAGCCTAAAAGCCATTAAGATTTGAAACAACTTACCTTATACAGATAAAGCCAATTCCATGCAAAACTGATGAGGAAACTTATTAATAGTACTCGTTTCAGCTGAACAAACCAATGAATACGTGTCCAGAGCTCTGTAGCTATTACAGTCACAATACATACTAAGCACAACAGTACCTGAAAAATGTAAGAAAAAGAAAAATTATGATGTGGGTTTGGAATTTCCCAAGCTTACTACCAGTACACAGGAGGGATCTTCCAGGTTTTGCTTTACTAGCATCATTTCATGGAACAACTGACACAGAGTTTTTCCATGCTTTCACAGCAGACCAGCAGCAGTACAAGGCAGATGAGTTCCATGGTGTCACTGGCAGTCATTCCTACCACAGCCTGACGGTGCAGTTGCTCATTGCTTTCTTGTGGTATTTAGTTATTTCTTCCTTACAGTATTTATATCATGTTACCTACCATACTTAAAAACTATAGCATTGGCATAACTCAGTATTGAGTAGCATGTGCCTGGTATGAGCCACAGAACCACTGCTGCCAGCTCCTGCAGTCTGGTTAAGAGCAAACTGGTTAACAGCAGCAGGACTTCAGTGGAGCCCTTCAGTCCCCTTCCATCTGAGGAGCCCCAACAGCAAGGTTATGCTACTCACAGCTTGCTTTCTTCATTTGGCTTCCATGGACCTTCCTCAGAACTAGACAGGCTACAGTCAAGATTACATGGGCATCAAACATTAGCACATTCTGCACTGTAAAGATTTATTCAGAGAGCTTCAGCTTACTGGGGATCCTTAGCCCAGCACTCTAAATCCATTTTAGTGAATACAGCATCAAACACAGCCATGCTCTTCTCCTCTCCAACACTATGTAATTTTTCCCCCCAAATTCAAAAAACCCAATGACCTGGAATACCTCAAATATGTCCTTGTCTCAATATAAATACATTCCCACTCCTCCAGAGGCCAACAACTTCAGCATCTATTTGAACAGGATACAAATCAGGGAAATTTCTAATGCACAAGTTACAGTTTAAATGCTAAGAAAGCACTGGCATCTACTCAAGCACCACAGACTCCCAGAGTCTAATGAGTCTTGCAACAGGGATACAAAAGGCATACAAAAGGTGAGTACCTCACATCTACCTTCAGCAACCATGAAACAAAAAGAGTAACTCACACAAAGTACAATGGGAAGAACCGCTTTATGATGGGAAGAAGCGCTGCAGCTGTCAATATGCATTGACCAGACTTGCACAAAGACCAGCAATTTAAAAACCAACAAAACAAGAAAAAAATCTCTTTTTCTCTTACCAGAAACATATTATATAGCTCTATTCCAAAAGTGTCTTCAAATGTCCAGTGCCAAGCTTTATAATCATGGTGCTTAAAATTGATCAAAATGTCACTAAGTGCATCATCTACAGCACCCGACTGCCATGTTTCCTCCTGCAGAAACCGGAGGATCTCCAAATATGTCTGTTTTGTGAGGATGATCTCAGCGTCATAATGGACATGGTCCACGTTTTCCTCAGGCTGAATGGAAAGCAAAGCAAAGCAAAACAGTGTTTAAAAGCTGATTATTTATAACTAGAAGTACAGATGAAAGCCTGCATCCCTAAGCAAAAACCTGCTTAGGTGCCCTTCACTCTGCACCAGCACCTTTTTGAAGTGGACTGCAGGATGAAGACATGGGACAGGGAGCACACTGTTTCCAAACTTCATTGTTCATTGTTCTAAAGTACATAGAGCATAAGTTCCACTGCTTTGTGTCCTTTCAACTCAATAGCAAAAACCTAAAAACTTAAGTGACTTCTCTCCTGTTACTACAATTTTAGAACTACTGCTCATGGACAAGTAGTAACTGTGAATTTGCCTTGTGTTCTCCCATCATGGCTGGGCAACACACAGAGAAGCTATTAAATATTGAAAGAATGGTTTGGGTTGCAAAGGACCTGAAGTTCATCCAGATCCAACCCCCTGCCATAGACAGGAATGCCTCACACTAGACCAGGTTGCTACAAACTCTGTCCAACCTGGCCTTCCACAGCACCAGGGATGGGGTAGCCACAGCTTCTCTGGGCAAAAGAGACTATTGTCTTCAATTATATAGTCTGTCTTTATTATATTATTTCCTTATTATATTATTGTCTGTCTTAATTATATTGTCTTTTATTAAGGCAGACAACAATAATATAACCATATAATAAAGACAGACTATATAATCAAAGACAATATAAGAAGGTAGTAACATGATTCTTCTGTGCCAACTCTAGTAAGCTATTCCAAGATGCTTACTGAGGTAGAGTCTGAAATCAAGGTCACCTAAAGGGTCTACAAACAAACAAGATCTGTCTCTTCCCAGTTTAATTACCATTAATGTGAACTGCAGGCTATGACCAGAGCTGCATCACAGCAACAGATACTGAGATACGGACTGAATTCCTATAGTCTTCCTCTGGATGCTTTTTGTATCAAACCAACTGTGTCTCCTGGGCAAACACCGCTAACTCCCAGCAACATGGATGCACATACTTGTATCCTCTCTTCCTCTGCAATTCTCAGCAACCCTTCGTTCTCATTTAAAGTACGCCATAATAACGCATCAATACTTGGTAACTGTGAGAAACACATAAAGCAGCAATATGAACCCTAGTTACTCTTTTAATGCCAGTTCCAATACCCACCAGGCCAAGTTTTCCAGCTTCATTTAAAATCTTATTTAAGTACCGCTTAAAAATGTAAAAGCTTCTGCTTTCATGGGATTTGGCAATCCTCTTCTCACAGTCTGCTACCTGCAATGGGAAGACACTTTTACTCACTTCTGACTCAAACCAGCTTGTTCATAGGAGAAAAGAAACCCCAACCAACACATGTAACTCAGGATTAAGTGAGGCACATTAATTTAGCAATAATCCTGTGATTAGTACACCAGGTAAAGAGTGCATGCAGTTACTGAAATGCCACTTCCCATAGGTCTGACCAGTACTAGAGATTTCGGCTCTGCTAACAATGGGGTTTGAGCACCAACCTCGGTGAGAATAGGGCAAAAAATTAAAATATATCTGGATTCCTTTAAGTTTTAAATTTACATCAGAAAAAAAATTAACTAAAACAGCATTAAAATTACATATCCCATTGGGTCTCCAAATGGGTGAGGCAACTGAGAGTCCCGGTAGCTACTCAAGGATCATGACATCCCCTTGATGTCAGAGGACAAAGCAGTGCTGGGCATCTTACAATGGCCTCTGCGAGCTGCAGCGCTGCACAAAGTGTCAGCCACAAACGTGTCTCTGTGCTCACAGCCCACCCTCTAAAACATGACAGAAGCGAACTACTTGGAAACAAAAAGCCAGGTTTCTTCACTTTTGGCAGCACGGTGTGACATCAACATCAGGGGACAGAGGCATATAGCTCCTATCAGCCTCTGTTACACTATACATCATTTTGGGTAACAGACCTCAGCAAGCAGAGCAACAATTTGAAATGAGTTCAAACCACTCCTAGTCTCCTCTGATTGAAGAGAGTTCTTTTACGTGAGGCATGGTATCTTACAAATCACACCAGCAATTCACCTGTTCTATACTACCCAGAGAAGCGTCATCAGAAATCACATAGTATAAAAGGCTCAAAACCATTCAGAAGTTCCATACTAACCTTCTGTTGCAAAGAATCTACTGCCCTGGAGCAACTTGATGTTTCAGTACTGACTGCATTGCCAGTCTCGTCCTCAGAGTTGTGGTAGTTTGCCTTAAATTACATCAGAAAAACACATATTTTGAGAATCACGTAACTTGATCCATGTTCCATGTTGTGCTTCTATGGTCAGATCACTTTAACAGGAGCAAAGAAGCTAAAAACTGAGCATTGGTCTTTGCTGCCAATACTCTCCCAGCAATACTCCAGCTGCCTCTAGTGTTCCTTTAGGCTCCTGAAGGAAAACTGCTTTATCTAAATGTACGCTGCCTGCAAAAAGTAAGGTCTTGCCCTGTCCTCCCCCACCTGCCCTTTCCCCTCCTGTGAGTGCTGGTGAGCCACGCGGAGCATCAGATTAGATAATCCCACTGGCTACAACTGACTCAGCAAGCAAAGGGGCAGCAGACACAGCCCTGGTCCAGCCAGCCATGCAGCCAGCCAGCAAGTAAACACAGACCCCACTCTGGGTTGCAAGTTCCCTTTCATGTTCCCTCTTCATCATGAAACATCCCTTTTCTTCCGTGAATTGCTCAGGCTTAGCTTTAGCAGAGCTGCTTCTACACAGCCAGGTATGCTCAGTGATGAAGAGCTCCAAAAGGAAGCACAGCATCACACAGACCAGTGAACTCACCTCGATACAAAGCTTGGTTCTGAGGGCTGTGGTGGCCACACACCCTGACTACTGCAATCTTGCACTGCAGAGCAGAAAAGAATCCTGGCAAGACGCATTAACCCAAAGCAGTCATTTTCAAAACACAGCTCTATTTTTGTGGGAGACAGCAGTAAAACTCCCAATTACTGCTCCAAAGCTGAAGTAGTTGGGAACCATGTTTAAAGATGTCAAAGCTTGCTTAGGTTTGGGGATGCAAATGACCATCAGGTTGACTTGGGACAGGGGGAGCCCGAAGGGGTACTCTATGGATAGAAATAACAGAGGTTTGCTTTTTAAGCTTCAGAAATTTATACCTGAAGCATCAAAATGGTATTATTCAAAACCACAAAACCTAATTTGAAAGCTGAAAAGTGACAATAATCAAGGGTGTCTGTACAACCAACCGCAGTTCGCTGTGCCATGTGTGCACATAGATACTGGATTAACAACATGAGTCTCACATACATCCCTCATACAAGATAACCAAGGCAGTTCTCCTTAGTTAAAACTAGCTTTTCATACCTTATCATCTCTTCAACGTTCATAATTATTACCAATATGGCACTCAGTCTCTGTTTTGACATTCCTTCTGAAAGCTCTGATGCTCAGCATCACAAACCATCAATGACCATAACAGTCTCATAAAATAAACCAGGTTTATTCCCATACTGCTGGCAAACTGGATAATTCAAGTGAATATAATCATTAACCTTGACTTCCCCCGATTTCATCTGCTGGAACTTAATTTTCCAGGTACTTAACATTCTACTTGAGAGACACCACCAGCAGCTTAACCAAGTCCTTTGCACAAGCAGTAACTTGTGCAGCTACAGCCTGCTCCACAAATCAACTTCCAGCTGTGAAGACAAAACACCCATCCCTGTGGCTTCATCAGTGCCACAGCAACTGCTCAGCAGAAGAGCTCATGATCCACAACACTAGAGGTAACTTGTTTTCAACCTTTCGATTTAAACAGTGGGAACACAACACTTTTCCGCATGAGGATTCAGATGTAACCTTGCAAGACTTCACAAAGGCCATAATTCTACTGATTTCTAATGCCATAATTTAAGGCCAATCTTCCAACAGCGGGTGGCTGAAGGACTGTTTGGCAGACGCGTGCGTACCCATGCACCCTTCTTTTTCTACCTTGTAAGGTCTCATTTTTCCTGATGCTGCGTCGTAGTTGAGCATATCCGTGGGGTCAATCCATTCATCGTCTTGTACTTTACTGCTCCCTGCTAGCACGACTGCACACAGCACCAAGGCAAACAGCATCCTGTATCGCTAAACAGAACAGGAGAACCAGGGTGTTACAGGCTGTACAAACACCTGTAACCATCTCACAACCCGAAACCAGCATTCCCCAGTGTTGTTTAAAACAAGTTCTCCATCGAGCATGCTAACCGTCACTTACACGTTGTGCTTCCCCACAGAGAACAGTCAGGACCATGCAGCAATACAGCCGTCCTGTATGACTGCATCAATACCGCTCTCCGCAGCGCTGCTAAACACGATGAACCCGCACAGAGCTCCTCGGGCTTCCCGACCAGGCTGCAGCTCCGCTGTCACTGCACAGTGCCCGGCAGGACCCGCAGGGGACATGAGAGCACTCCTGCCCTGCCCGCTCGGCGCTACTCCTGCAGGCCTCGAGGCCGCCCTCGGGGCGGGGAAGCGGCGAAGGGCCGCAAGCGCTGACACCGCTCAAACCGAGACCCCCCCGCACTCCTTCGCCTCTTCGCTTCGGCCTCGTCTCTCCCGTTTACCACCGCCGCGGCCCGACCAGCCTCCGGCCTTGTCCCCGCTCCGCCCCGCCCGCTCACAGCCGCAACCGCGCCTGCTCCGCAGGACGCGCAGGCCAGGCCGCTCCAGGCCGCTGCCGCCGGGGAGGGGCCCCCGGCTGCTCCGGGCCTCTTCCGCCTGCGTGCCCGCGGGTGCTGCTCTCGCGGTAGCGCGGACTTGGCGGCGCTCCGGCCCTCAGGCGTTCGGAGGGGGCGGCCCCGCCTCACCTCAGGGCTGGGCGGGTGCGAGCGGGAGCGGTTTGGAGACAGCAGTTGGGAGCGGGAGGAGCCGCTGCACGCAGGGAAGGCAGAGCGGGCCGGCGCCAGCCCCACACACGGGACACCCGGCCACAGAGCGCACAGCTCAGCACCGCCCCTGCCCCCCGTACGGGGGCTGGGTTTCGGTGAAGACAGGCAGTTGCAGACGCAGCAGCAAGTCATCCCCTCGGCGAACACGGGCAGCGCCGGCGAGCTCCCGCCGAAGCACAGCGCAGAGCCAGCGCAAACACACAAACGAGACGTGCTCCGTACAGACCCAAGGTACAATGAGATTCATCTAAGGAAATGAGTATTTGTAGTGCTCATTAGAAACAGTCTGCCAGCTCTGGCCACAGGCGGAGGAATACAAGTCAGACACAGCATCTCCCTCCAAAGCATCATTAACACCTAAGTGTCCAGTACGCAGAAATACACGTTTTCAGCTCTGTGCTACTGTATCATTACTTACACAGTTCAAGGTCATGTACGTGGAAGCAGGATCCAGGACCTGAAGTCTTCTCTACTTCCATGCATAAACCATACCTGAAAAACATGTTCCAAGTATCACAGCTGCACTGGGAAATTACAAACCAACGATCCGAAACAGCAAAGGAGCCAACTGCAGGTGTTGGAGGTCTTTATTGAGATTATAGCACAGATACACTTCTATAGTTACCTTTCCACTTTTATACGATAGTTAAAAATGCTTGCTACAGCGCACATATAACTTAGGAACCAAGAGAACCCAAAACTTAACTGCAGTTCAAATAAATAAATAACCTAATGTTGAAGTTTATATTTCAAAAAGTAAAAGGAACTGTACAATAAGAAAATATAACAGTACATAAACATTAGAATCTAAAGTTTCGTAGAAATAAAACCGCTATTTCCCATACATAAACAGTGCAAGAAATAAAATTCAGATAAGCTTCTGAACTGGGAATTTAAACAAATCTTAAGTTACCATGCAGACATAGCATTTTAAGCCATGCTGGCTTCTATTATAGCATTAATGGTATCCCTTTCACTTGAAAACCTGATAGCCATTAAGCTCACTGTGACAACTGCTGCCAATCCACTTTTTTCTACAGTACATTATACACAGAGGTATTCTGTTGCATTCAAAAAGTAAAATACATGTTTCTAAAGAAACAAACAGGAAAAACCCAAAATCGATATTTTACTTTTTCCAACGTGTTACCTTGTCCAGAACAATGTCATGTAGTCAAAACAGCAACATTTCCCCCAGCTTAGACAAAAAGAAAGTAAACCCCCACACTATGTACCAGACCATCATCAGATGCAGTTACTGCCTAGTCACCTTTGAAGTTCAGAACTCATCACTAAAAGGTGAAGTTGTGGAGATGTTATAAAGTTTGACACCTTGAGGAGTGCTGAATATAATAAATGTGAAAAAACAGTGGTAGCAATTCATGTTGTATGTGTGTGTGTAACTAGTTACGTACAGACTTAAGTGTTGTCCAACGTCAGTTTCTATACAAAACTCTCATTGAGGCAAAGACCAAGGAATGCAATTAATACCAAACTGTAAACACATCATTCAGGTTAGAGTGCACATCGACAACAGAAGAGAGTTCTCCTCCTCGACTTTGGCAACAAGACTACAATAGGTCACAGCAGCATGAGTTCACATGGAAGACTGGAAGCACTGCAAAAGAATATACAAAAAACACCAAGACCTCCTAGAAACCAGAAAAACCTGTGACAAGCACCCCTCCTCTCGGTAAGACACTCTCCTGCTCAACTGCTGCTCTCCCAGTGCCTAGTTATTATTACTTGGTTTTTACAGTTCTGTAGTCTCAGGTCTCTGTGCTTTAGCTGCATAGGTTGCCTTTGCACTCTAGCCATTGTAGGTCCAAAGGGTTACAGTTCTGTCTGCAGAGGATGACAAGAAGGAAAGATCTTGAGTATGCCACCTGCACTGAATAACTTTGTCCTTGTGCTCTCCTACCACCATCAGAGGAAGCTGCTTCGTGAGGTCTCCTGTAGCAGAGGAACATCAATCCTTAGTCATGTCATGAATTTATATCCTAGTTCTCTGCTGTTGTGCCCCCCCCCCCTTTTTGTTTTTTCCCATCCCCCATTTGTTTACTAAATCTTACATATATATTTCACCTTATAAAGCATACTTTGGCCCCTCTCTCTCACTCACACACATAATACAAGGCCCCAGTGTTCCAGTTTTTAGGCATTACTGGACACTACAAATTTAAAATACAGGAATTTACAATTTTCACATCATGTGATTAAAATTTAATGGTCCAAAGCCATCAAGCTGCTAAGATGTACCCGGCATCCCCTCTCTTCTTAATGCTTATTTTTTGGGGAAGAGCTATCATTCTGTTTTTCTTTTTTACAAGGCCCATTTTATGACTGCTACTTGAAAGCAATGGCTACCTCATCAGGCAACAGTGGTCATTAGTTCTTCTCCAATATTCAGACCCCCTCTCCAAAGCAAGATTAAGTTCATACCCTACATTCTTAGCAACACAACTTGCCAAATGCCAACAGACACAATCACATTTATATACATTTCAAACCCTTCAAAGCTCTACTTAACTTTTCCCCTTTTTACCAAACCCCTGATAATTTGAACCCAGCTCTCCTACAACATCAGTATGAAAATCATCAAATCAAAAACTACCCTTGTGCTGTTTGCAGGGCATTACCTTGCAAGTCTGTCACCTTTATTTTCATATCATACGATCCTGTGAGCAGGTAGTGTGCCCCCGGGGAGAAGCGAACAGAGCGAACATCGCTGGTGTGCGGGTGGTAGCTCTGCACCATCCGTCCCCCACGAATATCGTACAGCATGCAGCTGGAGTCCTCCTGCCCCGTAGCCAGGAGACGGCCGCTGGGATCAACCGCTACTGAGGCTACAGCGCTTCCTATAGGAGAAAACACACATACAGGTACAGTTGTGCAGATAGCCCTTTTCTAATCACAGCACATTGTGAATAATTGTGTAACAACAAATGATGGCCTTAACCTTAAGGTGACCCTACCTACCTACTGCTATCTTACAATAAGACAATTTATTACGTTCTAGCACCAGAAGGTAGCAAAGCCATCATTAGGTAACTGTTTCGTTAGAGGAAACACAAAATAACGTAGAAATAATGCAAGGAATTCCACACCCTGCCTGCCGCCCCCAAGCTCCTGGTTTCAATAAACAAATCTGAACCCAAGTAGCTCTTAACAATCCTTTTGGAAGTTTCTATAGAGTATGAGTAATCAGAGAAAACTCCCAGAAATGGCTGCTTCTTCCCACCCTTGCCTTTGATCCCAAGACAGTTCTGGTTTTTTTTATGTTACTGTACTTGGAAGTGGCTGTTTTGAGTCAAGACAAAGGAAATGTGACCTAAAAGAAACAAGTCACCAACAAGCACAACACAGAATTAAAGATCTCCTCCCAACTTCTGTCTCTTAAAGCCAAACCTCCATTGTGTGATGCAAAAAGCCTTCCATTCACGCTACACCACTTAGACATCTTGAAATGTATTTTTATGCAAGAACGGTCAGAAGCAGGACAGCAAAGCCTTACCTGTTCCATGAAATGTTGTTCCCACAACACGAACACAGCTTGGCACTCTCAGATCCCAGAATCTTACAGTCTTGTCTTGGGATCCAGATGCAATCATCCAGCCGCTCCACGTATAAAGTGCTAAAATATGACCTGCGAACAAGAACTTTATTTAATCAAGTATCAGTAATCAAACAATGAAATATCACAGTTTTGATTCTAGTTTTGCATTCAGAGATTTAACAGTCCTGTGGGAAACCTGCCTGCAACACGACCTAAAATGCCAACAGTATAGGCAATACCCAAGTTTGTATCTTCTCTGGAATGAAGCATGTGCTCCCTCCATTAAATTAACAGCCAGCATGTCCAAAAACAAACACTCCCCACCTCCCTTCTAAATACCTTAAGAGCCATCTGGAGAGGGAAAAAAATAGTCTTGCTAGAAAGCAAAACACAAAGACATAACCCCGCCAGCAACTTCATTACAATGTAATACAGACTTCCAAAGGGCTCAAGAGAAGTGACAACATACATACCAGTGTGGCCACTTAAAGCGTGTAGGCCCTGTCCTCGCTGACAGTCTGTTGTGTAAATATTACAGTCTCCTGCTCCAGCACTTATTAAAATAGCACCACCGCTTTCTGGGCCTTCCATAAAAGCAAGGTCTCTGATTGTCCCATCATGCATGCTGAACTCCAAATCTGGTCCTAAACTCATTTAAAAAGCAAGGAACAACGTGTTTATCACTGTTGGTGCTGCGATCGTTGAAGCAGCTACAGTGGCAATGCAAAAGGCAGGGGTGGGTATACTACCAAGTAAAAATATTGTTGTGCACTTTGCATAAGATACTAGAGTTTTATACACTTCCCACAGTTACTGGAGGTCGAATGAAGTGTTTCAGGATCTTAATTCTGAGTGTTGCTTGAATTTCCTACTGTTTTTAAAGCACCAGCAGAATGTACATAGGCCATCTCCACAGCCAATTCCAGCCATGGTTTACAGAGTACACTTATTTCTTTCTCGAAGCAACAGTAAACTAAAAGGGCTTTCTCTGCCATGAGGGAAGGAGCATTGAGAACCCTGAACCACATGGGACAAGAGAGCTTCAATTCACAACATTAAAGATAAGAGCCATATTCAGCATATTCATTAGGAGGGTTGGGCACAGAAAATAGTATTTGCTGGGAGAGAAGTCTTTCACTTCTGAGATGGGGGAGAAGATGACAGAACTAGGCAAGAAAAAGGGGAAATATATTTCTACTAACAATCCAGAACTAGAGTTGGGCAAGAACACCCACTGGTTTTACCGTATCTCGGGGGCAGAAGGTACCAGAAGACGGCACCACAACAGGGAAGCTCACAAAACCCAAAATGCAAGAACCAAAACTGAACAAACCCAAAATATCATCCTCAACCACCTTTGTTGGACAGACATGGTGAAAGAGACTATGGTGATGGGGAAGAGGAAAAGAGACTCAATTAAAAACCTATGAACTACGTAATCAATGTCTTTTGGAAGGCTTTGCCAAACACCGTACAAATGATTAAAGATCAGTTTTTAACATTAGACACGCACACAGTACCTGTTGCATTACAGGTTTCTGCATTAAAAGGCAGTACTTTCACATATTTATCATTAGAACCAGTAGCTAGCAGCTGTCCGCAGGGACTCCAGGCTACACAGTAGATTGATCCTTTATGATGCTTGTTCCTTTTGAAGCGAACTACAGGTTGTTTAGGAGTGTTGTAAGCACTAGGAAAAAAATAAAATAGTAAAAAGAAATTATATATAATTTCCTTTTATTTTAAAGGAAAAGAATGTATTCTAAAATAAAAATACCATTTTTGGATAACCTGAAATACATCCAATGGTTCACATTGAAACATACATGTGGTCTAAGACAAAAGAACCTCCTCCATCCTGTTTTCTCAGTTTTTCCTAATGTTCCCACTGTATTTGTGATTAGACATGCAAAAGAACTTACACAGTTCCTTCATCTATGAAAGGTTAATATAGATAAAATACAGTAATTATTAGCTACATACAAATGAAACCTTATCCCCCAAGATCTAAATTGCCAGCATTTTTCTTTACATCCTTATACTTTAGTCTTGATCCCATGGCCACCTTTGAACATGTTTGGGTTCCATTAAGCAACAGTAGGCCAAGAAAGCTCTTAAGACACACACCATCTATGGCGGTAGCCCATGCAGCTCCTTTGGCTAAAGGCTGTGTTTGGAACTAAGCCACTAGGATACAGACCGGAAAATCCAAATTCTTAAAAGCAGAAATCAGAAGCCTGTGTAACTGCTGTGTGTGTACAAGGAGGTGTTTCTCTTGCCATTTCCCACCAACCAGACATGATGATCCCTAACTGGGGATTGTGTTTGGTATGACAGTATAATTATGACTGAGCTCCATATACCCGTGTTCGGGGCTGTTGTTGTGCCTAGTGGTACTGTAACTATCAAAACTGAGGCCTGCTGTTTTATCCAAAAAGCTGTTGTCTATGCCACCCTTTCTGATAGAATGAGTGGGACTTGTCAAGCACTGAGAGTGGACGAAGGATCAAAACAATGCTTCTGTGTTAACCCTACCTGGGAGGTCACAGAATAATGCTGCCCTAAGTCAAGTACTGTCTCTTCTTTGACCATTAAATAACAGACAACCACACAACAAAATAACTAACTCATACATGTCCGTCATTAACTGCTGTGCATTGAATATTACTTCTTGTACAACGTAACTCTCAAAGCTTCACCCATCTATTAGAAAATCCAATAGAGCAGGCTGTGCAAGCAACACCCATCACAATTATATGTTAATGCAGGAATCTTCACAGCATCTAAACATAATCTACATTCTTATTTCTGAAGCCAGATCGGCTTTACACATAGCTGTAACGAAAGGAACAATCCCACTGATATACATTTCCTCTGTTTCAACTGATTAACTTCCTACAATGTTATTTCTCTGTTCCTATAGCAGGATGTAGTCAAGTGATTAAGATGAAATACTGCTGTATCTAACTTCATGGACATTCACTCCAGTAACATCAACCAAGTCAACAAATTCACCTGCTACTGAAAAATTCAGAAACCTACTGTAAATACTTGAACAAAAGAGGCAGAGCCAAACCAGAACGCAATCATCTAAGCCTGTTTGAAAGCTTTTGAGAGAAACATGGCTTTAGTAAAGAATACAAAAATAAACATACATGGAAGTTAATTTGTTGCCAAAGAGAAAATCCATGATAGATTTTGTACACTGGGACACACTCTACGCTGTGTTCAGCACACACTACAGAGCTTCTTAAATGGCCTAATGCCTTCTATGTCACCCAATCTGGATTCACCACATTTAAGAGGCAGAGGTAGCAGCTGAGAATCATTGCCTTTGTCAGGACATGGGAGCACCTACCTAGCACAGAGACCATATGCTGCCTATCAGCTGCACAGAAGCACTGTGATTATTTAAGCAGCAACTGCCAAACTGCAGTGTGTATCTATCAGTGTTTAATCTCAAACCTATGGAAAACAGCACACTACTCTTGTACACTGAAACAAAAGCCCCACCAAACAAGGATACCCCACCAAAGCCAAGTGGTTCTGAACCATACAGCCGTCTGACAAAGTTCAAAAGAAGCTTTAAGAAATCCCAACAAAACTCCGCTGTACAACTAAGCAACTAATTACCAGATAGGGTACACCACTATAGCGTTTTGAAAACCATGAAACATCCTGAAGGCATGTCTAGACTCTGGTTGGTCCAAAGATTAGAGTATCTTTAAGATACTGCAATCTGTCTGCTGACATCCCATGATGAAATGTTTTTGGCAGACTCTAAGCTTAAGGGGAAAAAAAAAGCCCCGCTATGAAGTACAAGTTCAGAACTGAGGAGATCTCAGGATTTCTTTGTTATCCAGACACAGTATGTCACTTGTCACATTAGGTCATGCACTGTAACTTAGAGACTCAGGCTGCAGAATCAATCTAACGTTCCCCAATGGTTACAATAACAAGCTGTGTGAGAGCAGACCATGGTAAATACATAAGCATCCATTCTACTGGAAGACTTTTGCACTGTTTACCATCCAAGAGGAAGCCTTCTGGGCTTGAAGCCCAGCAAATCAGCTTGCACTCACTACTGGAAAAGTCAATATAGGTTTTTTTCATGTTATGGCAAAAGATAATTTGCAGTAAAACTTGAAAAGCCACCTTACTGATGGCATTTAAGGAGAAGAAGAACCAACTACATCAGATTACTGTTTGAACCCTTTGGAAGCCTAAACCTGAGTCAAACTGGGAATCCATCCCTGATATGTCACTGTGCATGCTTGTAGCTCCTCCTAAAACGGTCAGATTTTAGATGCCTGCATTTCTCCTCCACTCCAAGATCATCTAACTGGAACACAGGCAGAGTTGAGATGGAAATATTTATTTCCAAGTGAAAAAAATATCCCTTCCTCTCCCCAGTAAAAATGAATGAAAATAAACCAGAAAAACTCAGGCACACAGTAAACCACAAAAAATGCTTTTCCTGTTAAGGAACCTAAGTATCAGGACAACAGTGTTTATAGTAACAATGAGCCAACAGACATGCTCTGGCAAATTCAGCCATAGAAGCTGAAGAAGATACTGCTTTCTCTACTGTTACGTCTCTCCTCCTGCCAGAAACTGTATCTCCCAAAGCCCAACTTCTGCTGGCTTGAGAACCGACATGTTTTCTCCCACTTTTACAGCTGGAATGTCAAAACCAGAAGGCATCACAGTGAATACAGAAAGGCCTACCTGTTGAGACAAAGATTACACTTTTCTAAGTACAGGTGTGGTACTGTGCTGGCATCTTGCCCATAACTGGAGACCAAAACTGTAGCCTACAAATACACACATTCTTAAGAGCATCCTATTTTTGTTTGGCAGCTCATGTTTCTAAGGAGAACACTGCGCTATTACAACATTAAAATAAAGGTGTCAAATGTACAGGTGTATCAGTGGCTACAGGAGAAAGAGGTGTTACAATACAGAAAAACAAATGATTGTATAAGATTTCTTACCTTGGGTCAATTACTTCTGGATAGGCACAAACTCTCAAAGTTTTTGAGTTGGAGCCAACAGCATATAAACTCCCACTGGGATGAAAGGCTACAGCTCTGACAGCTTGAGTGTCTTCTAGAGTATTAATGCAAATGAACTGCTTTTTTGATTTGTCATCCTGGGTAGAAGGACAACAGTCAAATTAGGTTCTTCATCATAAAACTGGACACAACTGTTTTGTAGATTAAAGTAAATCTATTGTACCAAAATAGCAGCACCAGCCTCAACATAATTGTCTACTCCAGGTGAAGGAATAGCATACTTAAAATCAGCTAACATTAGATTAACATTTCTCATTGTCCTCCAGGCTTCCAATGGCTTTTGTTCTTCTAAACAGCCCATCTCAGACACATGACATTAAAGTTTATTCCCGTGTAAACATGTTTGATCTGTGTGAAATCTGCAAGGGGAACAAAGCTGCATTCTTACCGCAAACCGTCCAAGTCATAAACACAGTTTATAAAATAAATATAATACTAAACGTAAGAATCTGCTTTTCACCCTGTAGAGACCACAAAGCCATCTTTATCACATCATCCTCCTGACAACTTCATCACCACCTTCATCAATCTATTTATTTATCTGATGCAGAAACTCTGGAATGTATTTATCACAAAGTTACTTCTCTAGCATTGGACCATACTGACTGCAGTCCAGCAATCAAAGTTTCAACCTGGAAAACATGAAACAGTGGACATAAAAGACATCCATTGGAATCTCTGTTGTACAAGTTGAGAGCTGGGACTGTCTGGCCTTGAGATCAGAAGGGCTTATCATGGGAACTGCGTGTGTAAACCTCATCAGTTTATGTAAGTACATGACAGGAGGACTGAAGAAGAAAGGAGCAAAACTCTTCTCGTTGGTATCCAGTAAAAGGACAAGAAGCAATGGACACAAACTGAAATACAGGAAACTTCATTTAAACTTTTTTGTTGCTTTAGAACCACTATGAGGGTGGTCAGACATAGGAACAGGTTGTCCACAGAGGTTATGGGGTCTCCATCTTTGGAGATACTCAAAACTCAACTGGGCACAGCCCCAAGCAACCTGCTCGCACTGAGCCTTCTTTGAGCAGTAGGTTTGGACTCAGTCTCTAGATGTCCCTTCTCAATGGTTCTGTGATTCTGATGGTTATGCATCAACCAAAATTCATTCTAAATACCTATTAACAAGGAGGGGATGTCACATGGTCAGGTTTAAATACTTAATTCTCGTGAAAACACAAGCTGTGAAGATAACTCACCTCATCTCCTCTCGTCCTTGTTAAATTCCCTGACGAGTCTTCCAAATGGGGCTGAGCGGCAGCATGTTCTGATACACTGTTTTAATTTGGAGAGTTTAAATTCACAAGAAGACAGGAAAAAAAAACCTAACCCCAAACTAAGAGCAGGGACAGATTTGGTTTTAAGTAATTTTTGGACTGAATCACAGTTTCAGTCATTCTCACAAGTAATTTATGTGGACACAGATTATTCATGTCTCATCCTTTACCATGAAACTATTGTTTGTAAAAGGGGCTGCTCTTTCAGCAGCAGCTCTGGGCATTGAACAGTGAATGCAAATTAAAGATATTTGTTTTCACTCTGTAACATACACAGACACATATACATACACACAGGGAAATACTGGTTGTTGCTTTCAGGTCAGCACTACCTTTACTTAACAGAAAAAAGTCCTGTTCCCACTCTGCCCTGCCTCTCTCTCCATCTAGCTTTTACTCCATAAAAAAAGCTTCTAGAAACTTAATAGAGCACAAAATGACAACATGTATGAGATGGAATAAAAAGTTAGAAATAAAAAGCCAGCATACAATGCAACCATAACAAAGAAACCACTATTTCTTATATGTACTGTCAAAACCAAAATAATTTATAAACCCTATAAAAATATTGCAAACACTGATCATGAACTAATACCCTTACTCAATGACAAATTCATTTGATAACTAAAACTAAACCCTGACAGCTACTCCCACAGTCTTAACAGACGGGTATTTCTAATCCTCAGCAGTCTCATATAACTTACATTTGAGTCCCCTGCACCGGTGACTCTTCAGGAAAGGGTATCTGGTTAGCTGCTCCACACTTCCGAGGGGTGCTTGTACTAACATTTGGGCTACCAGTTGTCCTGGGACTACCATCTGAAGGTGGCGTTGTGAAGTTACTTGCTGGATGGGTAGATGCATTCCCTTTGCTCCCATTACATTGCTGGCTAAGTGTTTGTACATCATTTCCAAGATTGTCCATACCTATATTTAATTCTCCTAGTTTCTGGATAGATCTAAGAACAAATGACAGGAAAAATAAAAATTATCATCAAAACAGGTTATTATGAGATCTTGAGGAGGGATAGGAGTAGATGGAGGGGCAATCAACAAAAAGCTCCAACCTGTTAAGAAACTGTTCAGTAAGGTTCTGTTGCTGGTCAGCTCCATCTTCTTGATTTACACCTCCTTCCAACAACATCTGCTGGTACAGCTGTCGTTGCTGCTCTTTCTGTTCTAAATGTTGCTGGTAACGTAGTCTTTGTCTGTAGTATTCCTGAAATTGCTCTGTCGAATCACGAAGCTAAAAAGAAATGAGAATTAGTGATGAAAATTAAATACTTAATTGCAGAATTTAACCTAAATACTCACTTTCTGGTTCATTATTTCAACATAGGCATCAAAAGGCACAGCAAGTTCTCCTCTGAGCAGCAATGCTTTCATTCTTCCTTGAAATCAGGTACAATTTACATACTAAAAAGTTAAATCACTGCCAGCCTGTACTATATTCACTGTTGAATTCGTTCTGCCATAATTCAGGAGGAGACTTCCCTTTCCTACAAGACTTAAGTACTACTTAAGATCAAAACCAACAAGAGACTGGAAACCGATAACAAAAATGAGAAAACAGTGTAAGCTACATTCCAATCCCAAGTTCTATTTTTGCTACAAATTCAGTATTTTCTATCACAGACACCTCCCTGCCATCAGCCTGCAGAACTGATTTATCTCTCCCAAAAGCCAGTCTTGAAGTGACCTACCCAAGCGTTACATCTTACTTGTGAAATAGATGCCTTGTTCTAATTCCTCACTTTCTGAACAAACACCTAAACTGTCTTTCTCAGAGCCTCTTTCCTCTCATGTATTATCTTCAGCTTCCCACAGTACCACCTCCCCAGGACTCTCTGCCTTCTGCATTCCCCAATCCTTACTTTTTTTTTTGCCACTAGTTCCAAACACCACCATCATAAAACAGTCGATAACAAGGTAAGAGATGAACAGAAACATCCTACAGAAACCCAAAAGCACTCTAGTCCAAGGCCAAACTATCAACAGTGAAGTACAATGCATTTTATGAAAACCCAGCCAAACTGCAGACTTACCAACCAGTAGGAAAAAAGCAGCAAAAGGAAAAACCTTGGTGGGTTTGGTTTTTCTGGTTTTCCATTTTCAAAAGTGGTATCTTTATCATCTAATGATTCTAAGTGGCATAAAGACGCCCCAGTCACTTTGCATTAGTTCACCCCGTTCACGCAGAAGATTCTTCTTTGTAACTATGAGCCTTTTCATTTCTTGTAAATAAAATCCATTGCATGATGATTTTGTTTTCTGACACACTGGTTCTGGTTTATATTGGATTTTCTGGCCCTGTTGCATTTGTAAAACCTTTACAATTTTCTGTTTCCCAAGATGAACACTTGCAGTTGACTAACTCAGCAGCTACCTCCATAAGTCTAGAAAACATTAATGCTCTGTATTTTGAATATGTGAAATATTCCCCAGTCACTGGGTCATACTCCTTCTAAGCAACAGCTATATTCTTGTCTATACTTCTTTCTATGACCAATATGTGTTTGTTGCAATTGGATTCAATCCTTTGATCCTCAGGATTCTGTGTCATTATTTCCCAAACTAGCACCCAAGCCTAAGGTATGTTGCCTAGATATTCTGTTCTTTAAAATCTGGCTTCTAACTCAATCCCTCCAAGAACAGTACAAAAATAAAGCTGTTCAAGAGATGCAAGTTAATTTCTTACTTTCACAGTATACATATATACCAATACAATGTGGAAAACAAGGTAAAACTGGATGGGTACTACTCTTCTACTCGTGTGGAACAGCCTGGCCAATGTCTTCACCTAGACCACAGCACCTCCTGTCTTCATTCTGTCCTACAAATACTGCATCTGGAGTTTTGCCTTTTGAAGCCTGCTCTGTTACACTTCTACCTAAGCAATCTCCACCTTTCGCTTACTCCCAATGTGCATACACAACACTGCTGCAGCAGGAAGTTGCTCAGCTGAGTCCCTGAGGGGCGTGAAGTCCTCAGGTTTGGAGGACTTGTCTAATCCTCCATTAGACCCCATTGCCTCACTCAAGTATCCATAGTCTACAAGAATATAGCCCTGTCAAGACTAAACTGGTTTTCATTACCATATAGATGCCATAAGCTAAGACAAAGTCTCATTAACAAAATCAAACTGGAGTCTGCAAATAAGACTGATTACATACTTGATGTTTTTCATCATTCCTGAATCAAGAGACAGATAATTAAAGCTGCGGAAAAAGACAGGTAACTTTATCCTATTGAACTGTTATTTCACTGTCACCATATTGCTGTTAAGGAGGAAAACCAGACAAAAAGGGACAGTCAAGGCACAAGCCTTCAGACATGAATCCAAAAAAAAGGTTATGATATTGGATTCTGAGTAGCAAAGACAAAATTAGACAATTCCCTACAAAATGTAATTTCTGTGTCCCAGACACAAAATTATGTAAGATGATCTTTGGAATTTGGTGTTAACACCAAAAATGACGGGCTACATGTCAAACTCCTCACTGAAACACACTGCAAGCTTGCATTAGACTCAAATGACAGCAGAAATCTTTACATAAAAAAGTAGATTCTTATGGCTTCTCTTCTATAGTTAAAACAGGATTCAAAGCAATCCATTGTCATGCATGAAGTTCTTAACACAAAAGCAAATACTTATGAACAGATCAGAACCCAGCTCAAAGTGCCTCATTATTTTAAAGCTAACAACCACTACCTCATTTTTCTCTCGTTTGGCTGATCCCTGACTCTGTGCTCCATTAAGTGGTTCATTTTCTGGAACTGAACTCTGGCACGAAGTCTCACTGCCGATGGGATGCTGTTGTTCCACGGGAGTATCGCTTATTACAGCAACATGGAAAAGAAGAGAAGCTTAGTTGAGAAAATATAAGAGTAGAAAACCCCTTCGTAAGTAGAGAAATATAACATTCTAGAGTAAAACCTGATTAACACAAGTGTGCAAGCTACTTACATCACAAAACAGAAGATACATATGACAGTGCAAGAGGCATCTTTTTTCCCTAAAAAATGTTTTGCACCAAATGAAATAAACCCCTAACAAACAAAAAGCACAGCCAGCCAATGTGCTTTGTTCCCACATTTTCCAAAAAGCTGTACCACCATGGGGTATCCAAATTCCTTCAATTCTACCCTTTCAGTTGATTTATATACTCTGTAACAAACAACTTACTCAAGGTCCTCTACTACATGCGTGGAACACAGGCTATGTGGCTAATGTCTTCTATAAGATAATAGTTTAATTACCACTACCAATCTAAACTCAACCTCTACCTAAGTGGTCACTCTAAACTGACCTTTATTGAACATTCCTGGAAGTGCTACGTAGGAAAATGTTTATATAGGTTTTGCTATTCTCTCATTATACACGTATTTCAGTAAGTGTGCAGAACATATTAAAAGTCCCGGATTCCCATCCTCAGGTTTGTCAGCTTCAAGCCCTCTTCACTGACTTGGAGCAAAGCTCCTTAGGAATTTATTTTAAACTTTCTGGGTATCTCTGTATAAACAACAGTAACTTAGCTGATTAAAAGGCAATTAATTACTTGCTGAATACAACTTATAAAAGGAATACCATGTTCATGAGCATGACGAAACAAGGGCTAGATTCATGTATCACTCAGCTTCTGAGCATCTACCCTTGCAAATATTGCCATTTAAGTTGGACACTTAGTCTGAAGTTGGCTTTTCTCCTGAAAAATGTAATGCACTTTTGAAAACTATGAACCCCTTAACCTAATTCTAATCTCCAAGAGATGTGTTAATGAAAAAACACGTCAAGAACTATAAACATCACTTAACATTGCATGAAAACGCTTACAGAAAGAAGAGCTGCGGCAAGCTACCACTTTATTTTGCCCACAAGATAACTCTGCGCAGAATTATTCTAATACGCTAATACTGACAAGGGAAACACACATTAGTGTAAAAATTTCCAGTATCACTGGTGAACTGACATAAGCACACTGTTGTGTGGAGCGGAACACAAATCTTAGTTAGGCTGTATTACATAATCCAAGCAGAGCTGTGCTCTGCGCTAGGATTTCGACTTTAATAAAGTCCAGATTGAATCCATAAGGCTCAAGATAAAATATAGAAAACTACTTTGGTAATAAAAGCATAAGGAAGAAAACTCCTCACATGCACAGTTTTGATTACAACAGGTTTTTAACAATCAAATTACATTTCAATGTTACAATTATGTTCAAAGTTACAGTAAAGGCAATAACCCACTAATACAAAATGCAACATAAGCCACTGTGGAACTACAGCTTCAGTTGTGCTTACCGCTCAGGTGACTCCTCAAAAATGCTGTGGCACTCTGTATTCTCAAGCATGAGGCTTCGGCTGAGATTCTGTACTCCTGGGTAGTGGAAATTAGCAAAGGAGTGCGACATTGGAGAAGTTTTGGTCCCAAGGTCTGTGACTCGCTTATCGTGACTTGTTAATCCACATGACAGCCCATCTAAGGCAGGGTTCAAGGAACGGGTCATGTAAGCATCTGCTGACTGAGGCCGTCTCATTGGGGATGATGGGTATGGAGAAAGTTTGCTGATAAGAGGTGTCAGAAGATCAGCATAAGCAGCTTTTGTAGGCTTGAGGAGTTTATCAACATGAATATTAAGCATCTTCTGTTCAAAAGCGCAAGAAAAAACAGTTGCTGGCAGATTCTGCAGCCATGATAATAAGCTAAGGTCCAAGTCATCACACCCATTACCACACAAGAGATCAATGCCCAGCAACACTTCACTTTCTGTGATTTCTTCTCCTGTTGCTTTACTCTGACAGAATTCCACACAACATTCATAAAGCAACCCCTTCATTACAAGCTGAAATAAACGATTGTTACTTGCTTTGAAACCAGCCTCACTCAGTTTCCTATCAGCAGGAATAAACTCTGCCACCATGATGCAGGCTTCTTCAAAGCAGTGAACCCGTGCTGTGCTGGGATTCCAGTCCTTGAATTCTGCGTGGTTGGTCAAGCGAGGCAGGGTCAGTAGCAAGCAGAGCTTACTGTAGTCTTCCTTAGAGGGACAATATTCTTCCAACGCATGTAGGCACTGTACAGCCTCTCGCATTGTAAATTCCAGCTACAGAAACATTAACGGAGTAGTTTGGAGTACACATGTTACAATAAAGCAGTTGCAGAAGAAGCCACAGCAGAATTTCTCCACTATCATTCCTTTATTACTGTTTATATTTTAATTAAAGCAGCACACTGAGTCTGGAATTGCTGATGCAAATGTTACAACACAAATTTCAGAGTGCTTTGACTTCCCACCCAGTCCCACTTTCTTCATGTCACTCCAGGTTTGATAGGCTTGAAATGGCAAACCTGTACTTAAACACATTCAATTATTCTACAGTACAAAAAGTTACTTCCATTCTCCAAGCCAACTGACCTATTTTCCCCTTCCTCCTTTTTTATTTCTGTAGAAAGCTATTGGAATGAGCTATAAATGGCTTCTAGACTTGTCTATTTCCCAGTGATCAGCAACTCTGAGCTGGCTTTCATATTAAGATTTTCTATTCTTCAATTAAAAATGTTAAAAAAGTTCAAAAAGTTCTCAGACGATAAGGCCTGCAAAATGAACAGAAGGCTCTGAAGTACAAAGCTTGTTGACAGCTGAAAGCCAAGACCATGTCAAGTACATGGAACTTGGCAATTTTAGTTACAAAGATTTTAAAAAATAATAGAAATCCCACTTGACCATGTTACTTAGCATCTGCTCGACACAGCAGCCTTTCATCCACAACATGCCAACGGACTTGGTAACATTCACAACAAAAAATAAAGGACATAAATCTGAATTCCCCTCCCCTCTGCTGCTCTCTAGTAACAGTATGCAGACTAAGTGATCAGAATACACATTGCCTTTACAGCTACAAAGCCAGACTTACTTTCAGCTTTCCCTACTCCATCAAGAGAAAACCCTGCCGTACAACAGATGTGTGATGGGGCAGAATTACAATCAACTGAGCTTGGAAAATGAAATCAATTGTCTTAAGAGTACTGGAATTCTTGTTCTCTATTTAATAACTTTTCTGCCAGAAATTTGGTATTAATCTATTACCAACATATATGAAAAACTAATTTCACAATCTGCACATCTTTGCCAACTTGAGTTGACATCTCTTTCCACATTGAAAACCTAAATTCATAACTCCTTCTGCTTGCACATCTAATTGAATCAGGCCTTTGTGAACCCATCTGTTCCCTCCAAACAAACAGCTGTGTCCTTTCTCTCTAAAAGCAATGGAAATTAAGTTTAAGATGAATTCTAATTGTAATTTTTCACCTAGTCCCACTTGTAACAATACATTTCTGTGATTCTGAGGTTTGCTTCAGAATACTTTTGGAAAAAGAACCCTGTCCTTCAGCAGAATGGCCTAAAGGACATGTGAGGATCAGGACCACAGACAAACACAGCGTATGCTGCTAAGTTTGAAGTAACTCTTGTATATACAACTGTATTAGAGAGTTGGGAACCACATTCATTTCCAAAGGATATAATTTTTTTTTCCCCATTGTTTGTAAAACCATTTGCTAACAGCTAAGTTGTATGCATTGAGAGCTAGGAGCTTCTGCTGTGCCTTTAACAGGAATCTCCCAAGAGGTTTCCTTACAACTAAAATCTCAAACAAGAGACAATTCTTACATGCTGAGGCTCATCTTCTGCTGACATTGCATTGTTTACACATAAGGCTTCCAAAAACTTTTGCTTCATTATGATGTAACGAAATCTGCAGGTGAAAAATGAGATATATACGTCTTGATCCAGTAGCTAAACATTCTTTTAGAGACAAGCAGGGTATTTCATAGCATATTTCTGAGGTAGGCACAGAAATTGCAGAGACAATGAATTCTGACCTCAAATTCTAACAAACCGGTAACCACAAAACTCTATCTTAATAGAAAACGTGTTCTTCAATAACTGCTTTCAGGAATATTAAAATACTAGAAGGCCAATAACAAAACAAGTATAGTAATCATACTAATTTCTTCAAAAGAAATATGGCAGACAGTAAGCTATAAAATGACACTGCAACATGCACCACACTCCTGAAGTGTATGGAAAATGAACACTTGCTACAGATTGTACGCACATACTTTCTATAGTTTAAGTTAAAAAGCACATGCACACACTGTAGGAACTGTACAGAGATTACAAAAAACCCCATAAACTAAGGTGAAAGTCTTACTACAGCTACTGGTTCCATCCACAACACTTGGGAATTCATGTATATTGCACAGCTCAAAAAACTTTACTCTGACACACATTCTATTTTACCTTTTCTTGTCGAATTTTTCCATACATTCAAGAGGCTGAATAAACTGAAGAACCTCATCCCACTGACCATCAAGAATCAACTGCCTGTTAAAAGAAAGAGTCACTCCTTCAATTTTACTGGACAAGGACACCCTTCTTTCCAAGTAAGTAGCTCATTTAAATACACAGCAGTCATTTAAGTGCACAACAGGTGATCAACCTGCTTTGAAAAGTTAATGCTTTGCACAGATGCCAAGATGACTGTCTGCTGTGACTATTAAGAACAACAAAATCCATATCCTTTCTCAGTATTTTGTATTAATTACTGCATACTGGAAGAACAAATATTAGTTACTCTTAAAGGCACATCAGAAATGACAAAATGCTCCTGTGTGTCCTGCTTCACCTGCAGTTCTAAACAAAAAAGTAAACAAACAAAACATCAAATCAATCTTACAGGAAGAGTATGAATAAATGCACTGTTTCAATGAATACATCCTGAAGAATGAAAGCAGACTTGAAAATGAGTGATTTTTAACTGTATAAATACTGCTGGGCCTATTTTATAAAGGGATGGGGTGGGGTGAGGAACACACAGCTCTCAGACTAAGAACAGAAGAGCAACAGCTTGGCAGGAACTATGCCAGCACAAGAACTCCAGCTCAAAGACCAGTGGGGCTAGACTGTACAGGTGGATTAGTTCGATTTCTTCACATCCCCATATCACACAGGCCTCTATAAAAGGCCCAGATCTACAAGGAAGGGGTGATTTTATTATAAGATGTATACTCTAAGCCAGAATCAAATTAGCAAAGAAGAGTAATAACTTCAATTGAATTCTTCTTTAATTTCATTCCAATATCCATAATTTTAATCAAAAGGGAAGCCAGGTGAGAAATCCTGTTCAGCGATTAAATCTAACTTTTAAGATCTTAAGAACAGGTGAGTAAATTATTTTCTCATGCTTCTACAAAGTTCTTTGGCATGAAATATAGAACAGTAGTGCTAAAAAACCCCTAGTGTGCATCTACAGCAACTCCTTTTAATAATTTTAAGGGCAATATCCTAAATGGTAAATTGCCTTGCTGGTAACAGAGACCTCCTTCATATTGTTAAAAGAAATCTACGTATTACTTTGAAATGCAGATAATATTTTGGAGGAAAACCTCTGTAAGCCACTCCGCTCACTCTAGATCTTAGCACCACAGCATCCTAAAAATATTTTATTTTAGTAGTCAATAACTTACACATTCGGTTCCATGCAACATGGTAAGCAGATAGTATCAGATCACTGATGCCAACAGATCTTGCTCTCCCATCCTATTCCTGCTCATGAGCTTTCTCTCATTTTGCACTGAAACGTTTTTAGACCCCATTCCACTTTAATTCATTACTGTGCCAGAAAATACCCAAGTTACTAGGAATGAACAAGCAAACAAACAAACAAATCTATGTCAACCCATGTTGATGACACCTAGTCTATTACTTCAAGTGGCTCTAAGAAGCATGTCATTAACTTCAAAGCTGAAATATGATGCAGGGCTGGGCCAAAGAACTGGGATCAGGAAGACGCAGAATAAGATGAGGGAATAACACCCCCTCTTTAGTGGCATGGGACTGCACACATAATCACAGTCCCACTCTACATTTTCATATACATGGTATTGAGGCACTAGAGAAAGAAGTCTTACCTTAGAAAAAGCATGTCATCTGAAAACAAGCCATTAATGACCCCGCTTTCTTTCTCAAGTGCCAACATGCTGATATGAAGTTTCCTTGAGTTCAGAAAATCTAGTATTAGTTTTATTATTTCAGCTTCTTTAACATTCACTGTTTCTTCAGCCGTCATGATGGCAGCCTAAAAGGGAAGGGAGAATTTTAGCTATGTTCAGTATCTTTTTTTATGCTTGGTTAAGAAATGTTGGCTAGTTAAAACCAACCAACCAACCAGTTTTATAGGACAGAGTAACACAGCATTACAAAAATTAAACAGACAAGACTGGGAAATTTATTTTAAGAGTTTAATTATGAACCCACAATTAAAAATCTAACAATGTATCTGCGCATATTTGTATCTGTCCTACACATAACTTGCCACCAGAGAAACAAATCTACCAGAAATCAATCCTCCTGCAGCGTGAAAATATTATTATTACCATGTATGCAGTACGTAAAATTTTCCTTTCTGAAATGCAAACAGCAAAGTTCAAAGAGCATAAAAATAAGCCAGTTACTTTGTCATTATCTAGAGAACTTACATATAAACTTAAATGTCTCTAGCAAACACAGAAAAGACAGCACACTAAAAACACAGTCTCCCCCTTCCCATTTTTTGAAGTAGTGTATGACAATTAAGGCAGAGGTTTTCTTCCTTGATGAGACAGAAGAATCAAAGGAAGGAAGAACCTAGCGCTGTCTAAACACTTCATGGAGAATTTGTAGCTGCAAACCCAAGGTGGCCTAAGCCAGCTTGAGCACTGACTGCCAGAGTCCCCTTCACTCACCTGACTCCAGCTGCGTGTTCTGGCCCTTCCTCAGCACTCCTCACTTGGGCTGTTGGCTCAGCCTTCCCACCAGCTCACATGCTGAAGTGGTTCAATGGTCTAATGAGCTCTCCAGCCAGCAGAAAGGAAAACCAGGAAGACACAGCTGGGAGAGTGACAGGACAAGGCCCTAGCTATTGGCAGTCAGCTTGTTAAAGCCCCATGGATACAACATCCAAGCTCCTTTGCAATACAATTCCTCCAAGGATATGAGAGTTTTAGTATGTGGTTCTCTTAGGACACCTGAAATGAATTTTATTTCTGGCTAAGCCTTAAGCCTGACTTAAAGTAGAAGCTGTTCAGCTTTTAAAATCTTTTTAACCTTTTTTTAGTTTTTAAACCTTCCAAAGACTTTACAGCTGTTCATCTGCTGAAAATTATCTGGGGATGTGTAGAAAAACCCTGTAACACAACCAAGTCACACAGCATTGCCTCATCAGAGTGCTTCAGAAAAAGTGAGCAGCTACAAGAGGGCCATTTCACACAAGGAGTAGTTCAGTTTAAACCCAAGTTACTGCAGAAGGGGGCAGTCCCTCTTCTCACCTCTACACTCATCCATATGTCCCACTTCATGGCACCCCACATAGAACTGTGTGGCTGACCAGATCACCTCTCTGATCCAGGCACAAGTTATCACTCTCTGGATGCCAGGGAACTAACATTGACACAAAGAACTGACAGAGCTTTGTTTTCTGGCAGCAGCCACATCTTAACCTGACTGAAACCGATTATGAGAACGCACCAAAGAACAGAAAAGAAGCCACAATCAGTGATGAACCATCAATAACCCAAGGAACAAGGAGAGATCATAACAACAATCAGAAAAATTAACGGAGATAAACATACAGAGGAAGATGCCCACAGCAGTAATTACCCCAGCTGATCTCCTTTTTAATTCCAAAGGGGAAATGGAAACACTACTTAATTCCTTCACATAACCATTTACTTATGCAGAAATCTGGCAACTACAATGCCCAAAGACAGACAAGTGTGGATAACGCAGCTCCCAAGACAAAAATGAAGAAATTATGCAGACCTTAGACACCTCAGCCTTGGCAAACTGCAGTGTCTGTCTCATACTAACAAAGATGCAAAGAAAGTGGTAATCAGAAATCAAAGAACAGATATAAGAAGTCTGAATAATCTAAGTTAGACACACATAAAATATTAACAACAAATTAGTTATTTACTGGAGAAGAGCAGAAGAGAAATACTGTAGTGAAGTTTCTCACTGATCAGCAAAACCAGCACTAACAAACTTCAAGTGATACAAAAAATAAGGCATTAATACCAGGGGTTTGTATTAATCATCTATATCCCCACATTCGCCCATCTTCCTCACAGTTGGATGCCTACTTTTTCCAAGTAAGGCTTTGCCAGAACAATTGACCAGGAAAGCATTTGATATTATAACAGCATAGTTTATTTTGGGACAAGGGAGACCTAATTGTGCCAGATGGAATGGCTTTACTTCTCTTGGAAAATGGCTGGGTTTAGTTCTCATTTCAGGCTCTGAATACTCCCATCACCAACCACTGTGATGGGTCTCAAGCAGGACACCCCAGAGACCACAAACCCACTGTCAGCTAGTAAAGTTAGAAGTTAAAATCTGGCTTGCAGAAAGCTTTGCTGCAGGAAAGCGAGCAGACAGACACACAAATCCAAAGCCAGAATTTGTAGAAAGATGCCTTTTCCTTGCATTTTAGCACTGTTTCAACTTCCCCTTTCAGCAACTGGATATGGATTTTGTGTTTCAGAGAAAAATTTAACCCTATCTTACACGATGAAATAAAAAAACAACACAAATTTCACCAGTGGTTTATAATTAACATCTTAATTCCCAAATTCACACTAATGAATATGCATTTCTCATTTATTTTTTGATTTCTGCACTGGTGGGTTTTATAAAAATCAAATAAATTAATTTCCTTGCCAAAGTAAAACTACTAGAAAAATTCAGACTAAGACTCCCTTTGAAGAAAGGAACTCAAAGCCCAACTTTCTTTTCAACTGGATCTACTGGACTCAAGCCTAAATATGAAGCCACTCTACAGAGTTTCAGTATTTTCTTAATAGTAATTATATAAATAATCTATTGATTTAAAAAGAGAGTCCAGAGGAGGGCCACGAGAATGATCAGAGGACTGGAGCATCTCCCATACAAAGACAGGCTGAAAAGTTGGGGCTGGTTAGCCTGAAGAAGGGAAGGCTGCATGGAGACCTCCTAGCAGCCTTCCAGTGTCTGCAGGGGGATCTATAGGGATGCTGGGGAGGGACTCTTCGTCAGGGACTTTAGTGACAGGACAAGGGGTAATGGGTTCAAACTTAAACAGGAGAGGTTTAGACTGGATTTAAGGAAGAAATTCTTTCCTGTTAGGGTGGTGAGGCACTGGGATGGGTTGCCCAGGAAGGTTGTGAGTGCTCCATCCCTGGCAGTGTTCAAGGCCAGGTTGGACAAAGCCTTAGGTGGCATGGTTTAATGTGAGGTGTCCCTGCTTATGGCAGGGGGATTGAAACTAGATGACCTTTAGGTCCTTTCCAACCCTAACTATTCTATGATTCTATGAGAGCATAACACTCAGTACTTTGCTTCAGAGTACAACTATATTAAGAAAAAACTAGCACCTGCAAGAGTTGTCTTGTCCACTGCAGTTTTTAAAGAACAGGTTTGTCTTGAACATAGAGCCTTTGCCAAGTCTAACAATTTACTTCTGTTTATATTGCTGTCCTGGGTTCAGCTGCAACAGTTATTTTTCCCCTTTCTAGTAGCTGGTACAGTGCTGTGTTTTGACTTTAGTCCAAGAACAATCTGATAACTCAGTGGAGTTTTACTTGTTGCTCAGTAGCACATACCCTGATCAAGGACTTTCCAGTCTCTCATGCTCTGCCACTGAGGAGGGGGACAAGAAGCCAGGAGGTAGCAGAGACAGGACACCTGAGCCAAAGTAGCCAAGGGTTATTCTACATAATAGCTTGTCACCCAGAAGGCCCAGATCACTGCTTGGGTATTGGTCAGTGGGTGGTGAGCAACTGTATTGTGCATTACTTGTGCTTATTGTTGTTTATTTCCCTTTCCTTTTTAGTTTGATTTTCTCTCCCCTTATTTCCCTTATCATGAGTAGTGATAGTTTTTTCCTACACTTGCATTATTGGACTGTTCTTACCTCTATGGGGTTTAAATTCTTTAAATCTCCCCCCCATCCTGACCAGAGAGGAGAGAGAAAATGGGGGGGGGGGGTGAACAAGAGGCTGCATGGTTCCAAGTTACTGGCTGGGCTTAAAACATGACAATTGCACATACAAATTAGGAAAAAGGATGACGGACCACCCTCCGTATTTGATACAGGACTAGTCACAGCACTTCTGCAGGCCTGTCAAGAAACATGTAATATCCAAACATCGTTTGGATACTGAACTTCAGCAAAGTATACTGATAAGCTCATACATTAACAGTATTATGAATATATTCCGTGTGAATCTGCTATCAGACCAACACAAATAGCTAGAGAAGAACAATAAATCTACCGGAGAAGATTTTCATGTAGTCAATGGGTTTCTGGCTGATGAGCTCAGACTTATATGCATTGTGCTGTCAAAATGATAAGTAGCACTGTAACACTATCATGAAATTATAATACACAGGCTCACACATCACCCCTTCCAGTTTTTCTGACATTCAGTAATATGCATATATGTGTATAAATGAAAATAATAATTAAAAAGTAAAGAACAGCAGGGAAACTCAATACCAGAGCTCAAGCTGTATCTTGGTTCATCCCACAATAGTGCTTTCTGCCAGCCCATATGGCACATAACGTCACAATCTGATCAGCTCAAGCAGTAATACTTAAAACTACTGAAGCACAGCATTAGCTTGTGGTATAAATGAAAGTGAAGGAGTATTATAGCATAACATTTCCAGTGCCTTCTATTATCCAGATTTTGGCTACAATTCTTATCTTACCCAGTCTTTTCAGAATTGTGCTTTTCCACACCTGTCCTTCTTATTTTCTTCTCCTGTCACTCCTCCTTATCATCTTCTCCTAGTTCTGTATTTAAATGGCTTTCCCTCCTAATAAATCTACATCAATAAAAAAAGACACACTTCTCACCACAAATCCTGGCACAAATTTTCTCTACATCTTCAGCGGACAACACGTCCTTTAAACAGGCTCTTTGTAACACAGGCTGCCTACTCCTAAATTTTCCAAAGAGAGGTTTCACCCTTGTTCTGTTCTTACTCATGCTCTCAGAACATGCCAACAGCAAGAACCCTCTCATGGTGTTGTAAGCATACCAAGCAGTATTTAAAAAAAGAATACTTATGCAGAGAAATACACTAATCCAGAAAAATCTTTATTAATTTTAAGTGTCAAAATAAACAGTGGCTAACCAGTCTCTCTTTAGATTACATTGCTTCAAAGAAATTTAAAACATATAGGCATTCATATACTAGAAAGCTGAAGTAACATTTAATGCTCTGGAAATATAAGCAAATAGGGAATTCTAAAATAAGTGTTATTCCTACATTATTTATAATACAGCACTCATATAATACACATTCACAGAACAGGGCAAGGAATACAAAACCTCTAATTACTCAGAAATACAAGAATAACATATTAGATTTCAAATCTGGAGTGTCACACTGACAGCAGTGATACGTTTAAAGGGAGAAGCAGTGCCTAATTAGAAGCCTTGGTTCACTGACTTCAATGACAGCTGCAATGCATATCCATAACCTCAGCATCTTGGTGAGCTATGTCACAGAAAAAACAAGCGTGAAGAAGAAATACATACTTAAAGAGCTGGCTGTGTCGCTTAAAGTTACTCATCTTTTAATCCATCCCATAAGCACTTACATATGGATCTTAGGCCTGGCTAGAAACCACTCCTGAGTTATGGCTACACAGACTCCACAAAGGACTCAGGGCCCAGTGAGTTCTTAGTGGCATTTTCTCATGTGCCCTCAATCACCTTCCAGCTATTCCACACCAAAACAATGTGAAAAATCCCAAACAAGCCATTTATTTTCTGTTACAACTGTTTTCCAAACAGCTAGTACAACTCACTGACACCCACTTCACCCCAAGAGATAGCACAATTCATCATTTCAAATGAACTACATTAAGCACATTAAGGCCATAATAGAAAACCTTCAAAGTTTGTACAGCTGAACTCCGTAACTGAAACCTTTTTCTGCTCTACCATACAGCAACTAAGTGCCCTCTTACCAGCCTTTTGTTCCTCACACAGGTTTTTCACCAGCTTGCCCTCTAGTAACCCATTTTGTTTTTACCCTGCTTAGATCAGCTGTTGCTTTAGATCCACCACAGCAACCCTTATCTCACTATGCTTTGGAAGCGACCGGCAGAGCTCTTTGCCTTTATCAATCCCTGTTAAGACATGCACCTACTTTATCCACACCTTTCTGCACCATGAATGCCAAAAAGGTGACATTAAATTGTGCAATACTTCCACATTAAAGTGTAATGCAGTAAAATGAAAAACCCAAACAAGTTACAGACTAGCAATAAATATATTTCGGCTTAAAAACACCACCAAACCCAACACTTGCTCCAGTCTTTTTTCCTCTTCAATTCCAGAGGAAATCCAGCTCCTATAGAGAAAAGGCTCGGAGCAGCCGCACTGGTTAACTACACAGCACCGAGCTCGAATTAGCATGTGGGGAATGTCAGCTCCGCACCCGCAGGGCCGCAGCAGAGCCGACGCTGCCCTGAAGCGGCCCCGGAGCCAGGGCACAGCCCTCTCCCGCCCCGGGGCCGGGGCGCCGGCAACCACTGAGCAGGCCACCGCAGCCCACCGGCCCGGCCCACCCACGGGTGCCACAACAAAGGGACGACGGCTGACGGGCGTCGCCGGCAAGCCGCGGCGATGCTCCCCTCGGCCGCGGGCCCATTAGCATGGCCGTGCCCGTACGCCGGAGACGGGGCGCGGCCCCTCGACAAGGCAGCCCCGCCGTCTACGGGGCGCGGGGCAGCGCGCACCTCACGGCGCTGCGGGCGCAGACCTGGACTCACCGCCCCGCACGGTCACCCGGCTCCTCGTCCTCCGTCCCGCCCCCCGACACTCACCTGAGGGACCCAGCGGGCCGTTCGCGCAGCACCAACGGGGCGTGAGGGGAAGATGGCGGCAGGCCTCGCTGCAGGGCGGGCCCGGCCCGGTGTCGGCGCTTCACTCCAGCACCGTTGCGCGCTGCGACTGCCACCCGCCCTCCCCGCGGACTGCCGGCGGCGCGGCGCCGCAAGGCCCTCCCCGCGCCTCACCGCACCCGGGCGGGGTGCCCGCGCCGCTGCCTCACTGGAAGGCGACTGGAGCGGGCGGGGCCGCGCCGGCTGGGCGTTACCGAGCCCGAGTGGCTGGGCGGGTGGGCGGGAGGGACAGATGGTGGCAGAGGGCTCGCTGAGGCGGGTGGGGTTCGCTTTGTTAGCGGCGGGGCGAGCCCTGAGGCTGAGGTAACCAGGGGCGGGGGTGCAGCTGTCAGATTCGGAGCAGCGGAGTGCGCTCGCGAAACTCCGCAGCGGCTCCGGGCCTGTCCGGGGGGAGCGGCCCCTCTCCCGCCGCGTTCCCACGGAACGGCTGTTTAACGGCGAGGGCGGCTCTGAGAATAATTTACAAGCACTGCCCTCTGCTCCGGGGCCGGTGTCCCGGGCTCCTCATGCAGCCCCGGCCGTTCAAAAGGCCCCTTCAACCGCTCGGCTCTCCGCTCTGCCCGCCGAGCCGCCAGGTACAGCCCGCTGTTTCCGCCCGAGCGCCTCCCAGGTATCCAAAGCCACATAACACACACAGAGCAGGTGCGCCGTTACCCCGATGGATTGGGACTGCCGACAAGCTCTGCCGCGGTCGGGTTTCCTTCGCTCATGCGGCCGAGGCTTACGGCTCGTTGGCAACAGCTTCAGTGTGTGAGGCGCGGCCGCGTTTCGGGCCAGCCGAGGGGTTTGTGGTGGTTCTGCTGTCTTCTGCTTCTTGGAAAAGAACGCTTTCTTCACAGAAATCATGTGTGTGTATGGTGTATATATTATGAAGATGCCTTTATATGTATAACTTGTTATTTGGTTGGATTTTGCACGGGTTTTGCAACTCAAAATTATGGCATCTAAGAATTATCATTGAGAACAGCTCATACACTTTCTCAGTGTTTAAATATAGCTATGAGATACTGAAAATCGTATTAGAGCACTAGTTCACTTGGGCAAACCCCGTGTGTATGCCACAGCACATCAGCAGGCCCTGCCAACATGAACATGTGACAAATCACTGACAAAGGACATAGCAAAGACCAAAGTTTGTGGTTTATTATTCTTTTTATTATAATACAGAGATACGTCCTGGCTGAAGGTGGCCCAGTGGGAAGTGTAGCCTGGCTGCACAGCAGTGACTGCCAGGGACAAGCAAGGAATGGGGAACTTGATGGTCCCTTCTGCAACACTCAAGTTGCAGCATCACATCCCAGGAAGCAGGACTCACCAGTAAACCACCAAATCCTGATGTTTACTTATAAAGCTACCACTTGTTGCTCGGTTGCCTTTGGAGACACTGATTAATAGAAAATGTAGTTATAGAAATGATTCTGTTTCCCAATATATTAGGATATAACAGAGATGATAAATCAGAGGGAGTGCAGAAAACCAAGATAACTTTTAATTGTCTAACCAGAGAAATATGTATAACTTTGCTGAATGTACACAAAGTCAATTGTAAATTAGGTTTAACCTACAAAACACTAGGTGAACACACATGTGCTTTTAATCTCAATTTCACAGTGGTGTTACCTATCTTTTGTACAATAGCTTTCTTTTCAGTGAAGAAAATTATGCAATACTTTTCAGGACTGAGATGAAATTTGTTTCATGTTCAGAATTTAAGGCCTTTCACAAGGAAGTAGCAAATTCCTATAGGCTGGAAGAGATTTCAGGAACCAAGTAACAAGAATCAGGAAGAGGAATGGAAGTATAGGTAGCATTACTTGGTGCACAATACTACTCTTTAGCGGGTGTACATTGAGGCATCCTGTTGGAAAAGGGCAGATGAAAGACCCTGTTCTTTGCTAGTTCCTAACTTTAGTCAGGCATGGAAATATGTCCTTTGGATGGTCTCCGCTTGTTATGAACTTCCTAGTCATTGTTGCAAAGCAGGTAACTCCCATGAATAGCAAAGCTGATGGGTGTGGGGTTTAGAGAGCTTGAAAATCAGGATTAGGAGAGGAATTCTGCATTGCCTACTGACATGCCAGAGCACTGCAGTCTGCAGGCCGACCTTGGCATGCTTGAGGACATAAAACAGTCATTGTGTGACCTTTTTACAGCTGTTGCAGGTGGCTGCAGACAGTGTCAGCAGGGCTGGGTATGTTGTTAGAACTGCTCCCCAGTGCTAACTTGGCCTAAGACCTGACAGTGGAGTCCAGCAAAGCATCTTTGTATTGTCATAATGGGCCAGTCCCCTGATCTGTAGCCATTGTAACAGAGCCATTCAACCCTTTACATTTTATGCTATGTTCAAATGGTCTTGTGAAAAGGTGAAAAAAAATGAAATCTGTTTAAAACAGTTTTCACTCATTTCAAGAAAGGATTTCCAGAACTTTGGGGTGACAATTCAGCAAAATTCATGCATAAACTATTGCAAAATTGTTTATGTCAGCATTACAGCTCCAGTTTCAGGTAGTTCAGACAAGAAAAACACTGAGCCAAAGTGTAATCTGGTTTCGGGTAATTTAAATAATTGCAGGCTTGTGGGGCCTTGCCAGGTCTTGTAATGCAGACATATAGATCAGTGATGATGTAGAAAGAGTAAGACAGAGCTGCCTTGATGGAAGGTGTCGTATTAGCTATGAGTCCTCCTGCAGAGCTCCATTAAGAGATTAACACTGACATAAAAATGCCCGTAGACACTACTTTGTATGTCGCCATGAAGTTCCATACCATTACCTGAAAATTTAAACACATTTTATGTGAAAAGAAATTCTTTCAGTGCCTTGGCTTTACAAACGTGTCACTGGATAATGACTTACTCCAAAGCATTTTAGACATCCAGCTGTTTGTAATGTTCAGTTAGAGTCTGAAGAAAGTTTTAAATAATGTTTTTCAGTGGAATGCTTAAGTCTCTTAAGGTTTTTGTCCTTTCTTGAAATCCTAGTTGTGATTAGCTTTTCGGTCCACAGGCAGTTCTGTCTGGCATTCAGTAGCGTTATCCTTGAATCCAGAAATTTGATAAAAAGGCTGGCATTAAGCATTCCATTTCCCAACGAGTTTGTACTCAGCTCTTAAATGTCTGTGTTGTGTATCACTTCCCTGCCTCTTACAAAGACAGCAGTTCCAAGTGTGGACACGGTAGCTGATTTTCTTTCTTGCTAGAAGGAAATAAGCTAGTGTAACTTCCCTACTGTATCTAACTCTTTGCTGTGGCTGTCTAAATAAAGGGTATTTCTTTTCATGTGTGTGAAAACAAGTAAGTGTGCAAGTGGATATGTATTCATACACACATTTTTTCCTGAATGGAATAATTCACTTTAAAAACAAAGCACTCATAAATGCACAAAGATGCTGTGCATGTTAAAAATACTTTCTTTCTGCCATCTAGAACTAAGATAATTTATGGTTTGTTTGGTTTTTTTTTTAATTTTTTTTATTAATTAGAAAATGTACAAGCAGATGTGAGGGGCTGTGGCTGTCAAGATAGATCTTTATAGCCTAAATTCTTCAAAGTACGTATTCAGTTCATTAAATTATTAACAAGGCAGCAAAGAAATGCTAATTTGCTGTTTGAAAAGATAGCTGTAGTTAAAGGTTTTGCCCTTATAAAGCCCTGTTTTTATTAATTTATTAAAGAAGAAACATCCACACCTGATCAGTACAACTGTTTTTTAGAATTAAAGCCATTTTCTGTATCACCTCTGAGTGTGCTTGATCCAAAAGCTTAGGTTCTGAGTGTAACTGAGATGATTATTGTGCAGTTGGTGATAGAAGATACCTGCTATCTTCTCTGGATCCCACAGCAGTACAGATGTTGATTCTCAAATTCTGTACAAACTCAGACACATGGTAGTCATAGTCTGTCAAATTAACCAGGGTGTGCTCTGAAGTTTCTCCAGCATGGTGTTACTGGCGGAAGGATAGAGAAAATGAAGTTGGTTCTAAAGAATGTCAGTACAAAGGCTGGCTTTACATGAAAATTTTGAGCTGGGCTCACCAATGAAAAAACAGCTTTACTGGGTGCAACTGGGTATTTGTATTCCAACATAATTCCTTGCTTGTGTCAGCCTGTTTGTGATGCTGTACAGGAACTGATTGAGCTGGCTGAAAAATACCCAGTTTTAGGGGGAAGAGGGAAGGCTATTCACATTCATCCACATTAGTTTTCAGTTCAACGCTAAAAGCTCGACAATCGAATCTCCTGCATTCTTGAAGCTGCCCTTTGAATAGCTCTGAAATTTAGAGATTCTGTATCTGCATAAGTGAGCCCAACCATTCAGCCTGCCTGTTGACAGTGCAGTGATGTCATGTTACCTTTCAGCAAGTCCTTGCTCTTACTCTGCAACCAAGGAGGACAACACAAAACCCCCCAAAAGGCATGATTTAGACTGGAAAAATTAGTTGATTAACAAATCTGGAAGAAAGACCATATTTTCGATACTATTTCTGTTCAAGATTGTACCACTAACAAGTACGGGTTAAGGCTCCAGTTCATCTTGAAAACCTTCCCATCTGAAACAATCACTGTTACCAACCCGTGAGTTTTCTGTGGTTTTGGAACAGTGGAAGCAAACTGGAGTACTGGAGCTTATCAGTTGACTTACAATTGTGAAACTGAGTTCTGAAGAGAACAGAGTAACAACAAGCTGTCCTCAAGAATGAGATGAAGCACCTAATTCTTCAGTGGCCTCCCCTGATAACATCTGAAAGCTAAACTGTCTGTGAAAGAAAGACAATGGGGAAGAAAAGGAGAAGTGAAAATGGTATAGATTTCCTACAAGTTCTATGTTGTTGAAGTATGAGAAGAAAAAAGATCTAAATATTAATGTGAACTTTTTATAGTTTCAGTTTATATTTAGACGTAAGCAAGAAAACAAAAAATGTAGTTTTGGTGCCATGCTTTTATTTAAATGAAAGGAAAAAACTACACTGTACCACATAAGTAGCAATGACAATATTTTACAGCACAGCATTTGAAAAAATATGGAAGCTATGCTCCATAGAAGTGGACAAGTAAGCACACAATACACTGTACATTTTTCAACAGTGCCCATTAAATCATAATTAAATAAGCTTAATTTGGCTTTAAACAGCCAAATAATAAAAACTAACAGTCATACTAACATAAAAAAAAGAAAAAAAGAAAAAAAAAAGGATTTCAGTAGCTATTATGACTGTTAGAATATGAAAGTTTGCTCCAAAAACTAAGACGAGAGTTTGGCAATTCAGTCGTAGCAACAATAATAATACCCCTGATGAAAGCACCAGTGTGTTCTGAAAAGGTCAGTGGTAAATACTGGCCTTTATGGAAAGCTTTTTTTTTTTTTCTTTTTTTGTCTTTTTTTTAAACATGATCCCAACCAAAGATCCACTGGAATTAGAAAAGTTGCAGGCTTAAAAAGGAAAAGTGTATCTAGCTTTACTTTTCCTGTGGTAAGTAAAACTTTATACTGCGAGCAATGAAATCTTCAACTGCATTATTCACATTCTGCTTTTCAACGTTGCACAAATCTTTAACCTGCTGACAAATGTAAATTTCATGATACATTCAGGTATATTTAAAATTACTCAGAGAATACTCCTGCCATTTAAGCTGACTTTGATTAGATTGAAGCATGTGTCTTTGTGGTGTTGCAAATCTTCAGGTAAATCAGAGTACAGATTTTAGAAGTAAAAAGCCTCCGATGATAAAACTGCTTTTGAAGTTGTTCACTGTACGTGTTTCACTTAATTCCAACCTCCTGGTATCTTGAATCACTGTATATTGTACACAGTTTCATACTTTTATTCAGGATGTTCCTACTTAGTGTTTATAGGAACTGTCTAACAGGCAGAATGTGCAAACCCTCTTCCCCCCATTTTTAATATTATTTATATCCTATATACATGATCTGTATACACTTGAAATATAAGAGTTACATATCCTGGTGATATACATGCAAACAGTAGGAATCCGCTAACCACGAATAGTTTGAGCCACATACATATTAAACATGTATTTTAAAGTGTTTTTCTTTTTTTTACAGTTTTAACAAATATACATAAATATAAGAACATAAATTACAGTAAAACTGACAGCATTTTTGAGAAAATGTTGATAATCAGATGCATTGATGCCTAAGGCCTTATAATAACTTAAAAAAAGTACTGTTCTAACCTGCTTAATGACATCTCATTCCTGTGCATCTTTTGTAGAAGTAAATGAGTACATCATCGTAGTGAGGCAGTATCTCCCAAAGCAGTTTAATGAGAGAAATACAGACATAGTTTTAGTCTCCTCATGAAACAGAATGGACTACATACTTACAGCACAATACTGTCTTATGTTAATGTAGTTGTCACAACACTGAAACAGAACAGAATCACAAATCATTCAAGTCTTTTCCTGAGAATGAGATTTTTCCCCCAACAAATCCTCTGGTGTACACTGTGTACATTATCAAAACAGCCACAGATTTAAGGGAGGCTTCAAGTTTGTAGTTTCTGTTTGTTTTTTCTTTTTCTCCCAGAACAGTGCTATGTTAGAAGCAAATTATAAGAGAAACAAACACTGAAACCGAGTAGTGATCTACAAAATAATCAAATACTGTTTTGAAATAAAATGCAGCCCTTGGTAAATAATACTGAAGTATGCCTAGAATTTGGTTTTGTAATTGGCCATATTATACATTACTGAAATGTCATTTAGGCTTTTTTTGCCACATGTATTTAAAATTGCTGTGTCACAAGACATCAGCTATTAGATCATGTCAAGAAAACAATTTACTAGGACATACTGAAAATTCTCATCAGATGTACTTATCTGAGCTGGTGGGTCTGAAGGCAGGAAGAACAAACAGTGGCCTGGATAGTAAAATCAATGAGAATAAGATAAATGACTTCTGAAAGATCCATGACTTAGTGAATTCTGTGATTCTTCTGAATATTTTTAGTGTTCTGTCAGGCAAAAATCAGGGACCTAACTCACAAGTTCCTATTCCTTCCCTGGAGAAGCAGCACCTGACCATGTGCTCACTCTTCATCTGAAACAATGCAGAATAAAGCACATTTGCTTCAACTGTTTTAGAGGCCCACCAAATTTTTTACTCTACATTTTAATGCTATTGTGAACACACACATGGTCAGTCATTACATCTCAGATGGCAACTTACTGAAACAGGAATAACTGCATCACTGAACTATACCCTGAGTTGTTAAATTATTTATTTGAAGGAAGCTTTAAGCGGTTCAAAGGTTTTTCCTTCAATGTTTAGTCTATGAGCAAATCAGTATTATCTAATTGAAAAAGAATTGTAAATACTAAGGGGAATCAATCTTGATTTTGTTACAACACACAGTAAGGATATTGCAGAACAGACCCATTCAGCTGTTCTTCAGTGATATACAACTTCTCATTTAGTCTTTACTGTAAGCCTGTATGCAAAGTTCAATGGTATTGAGAATATTAAGAAGTATTCTTTTAGTGAAAGAAAAAATATTTCAAGACAAGCACAAATACAAACATATAAGGCAACAGATGTAAAAAAAATGTAGCTTGAGTCACTAAAGAGGAACATTCAGTGCTTCAGTGTTTCTAATCAAAATACAGAGCAAATATACTCTGTATTAGCACATACAAATCTCCACACAAGTCAAACATCTCTGTAATCACCTAAGCGATAATCTTCTGCACTCCTAAACACTGTGTTTACATTCCAGTTGGACATGATAATAGAACTTGGGTGTCCAGTTTAAGTTCTAAGAGTCTTGTTGGCAACTAGAAATCTATTTCCTATAGGCAGTAAAGATGAAGTGCAAGTTTATCATAATTGTCTGAAGGAAATTTTTTCCCATCTACTATGCCTTGTTGGGTAGAAGTTTCTTAGGAGTTACTGGTCTCTTGGTTTGCCACAAATGGCTGTGGATGGTAATTGCATCAACACTGGCAGACAAAGTTTTAGCAGGTATGTGGCTAAATTGTTTCCTGTCAGAGTTGTATTTATACAGTCCCTCTATCATTTTCTTTGTGATAGATTTGGGACCTATTCCTGTTAATTTATTGATTTCTTCAGAATCAGGGCAGTATGTATACAGAGATCTGAACTGGCAGCCTGAATCCCGGAACAAGATTAAGAAGTTATTGGCATCGGATTTTTCCATTTCCTTTAAAAGAAAGAAAGAAAAAGATTCACAAAATGAATTCTGCATTGTCATTATAAAACAACCAGAATCATTGGATTGTCATTTTGAATTTGCTTTCTACCAGAGCTGAAACTTATGTCTAACTCTATCCACTGAAATACCTTATTTTCAATTATTAGAATTTACTAAGCCTCCCCTACCTGGATTTTTATCAGGCAGTTATCTTTCTCAAGCAAAACCTCAAGGACAGACATCCTAGCTAATTTTTTATAGACCCAATAAAAATCCTTACATCCATTTCATCAAGCAGTTTAACAGTTCCAAGTCTGGGAACAGTAAATTTAGATAAATCTAGATGTGCATGGAAGATCCTGAGATTTCAGACCTCCCTAAATCCATTCAAGTTTGGTCAAACCATAAAGTCAGTTGAGGCGTACTAAGCAAAAGTTCTTTATTAAATGAAGTCTTCAAATTCCTATTCCACCCAACACAACTTCTACTATATGGGACATGTGCCCTGAACATGTACAGCTTGTACCAAGTGACGTACTCTGCATCCTAGAGTTAAGCATGACCTTTTAACAGCTGCTCTTTCCTGGGATTTCTGGGGGTTCTTATGCTCTCAGTTACTTGAACTGAAAGAGGCTGTCTTGATTTCTCACTTGTTATTTCCAAAAATTAGCTGGAAACACAGAGAAAGCAGCATCTAGACATGAATGCAGAAGAATCATGAAGAAAGGGCAAGAAATACTGTTGGTGAGATTTATTCCAGAAAAGAAATTAAATCCAGATTCCAAGTACCTATATTCCTTGATGTATTTAATCTGTCAATTTTGTCAAAGGTGGTAAAAAGGAACAGTCCCATTACTCTTAATGCTCATATTCTCCGTTATTCCTTTTGCAGGGAAACATACTGGTCCCTGAGTTCTCACCCTTACAGTGTTTGTATATCTTAAGAAAGGCTCACACTAGGGTAACAGAAAAAGTTGGAAGGCACCTCTTTTAGCAGAACTCTTGAATTTGTCCTACTGCTTGGAAACTGGAGAAAAGCCTAGGAGGGATGTATTTCAGTTCCTTCTGTTCATGAGTGAGCTATCCTATTGTTGTAAAGGTCCTAATCTGAGGAGCTGTGTAAAATGGGTTATTTTTCATGCTAGGTAAACAAGTTTGTGAATAAATTATAAAAATCTACATATTGAAGTTCCCACATTAAGCAAGCAGTAATGATTAATCAACATGTCAATTAATTCAGCTTCCTATTCTGCATGTACAACGCTATCGTTTCTACAGTACTAGAGAACCTCTCTGACTACAAAGGAAGTAAGGCACAGAAGTTACTTAAGCCTTTAGATAAGTGCTGGCATAACCTTAGAAAGACTCCTTCTGCTATCCGGCATTTATACTTGAATGCTTTCCTAATGCCTGACTATGGTTTGACTCAGGTGTTTAAGCTTTTAGCAGAATATATACTTACCTCCAGTATCTTTTTCTTTTGACCTTCATTTACTTTTCCAGCCAAGCAGCAATGTGCCAGTGCATTCTGAATTATATACTTATTGGATTTAGCACTGGGTTCCTTGAAGAGCTTTGGTCCTATGGAGGAAGAATGACAAATAAGCTAAGACAATGAACAAGCCAACAAAGAGTTACTTGAAATGCTGTGAAGCACTTATGGTACGGATCTTACACATGCATGAAAATATAAATATAGGATTAAAACAGAATTAGACCGCAAGTTTCACAAGCAAGTAAAATGTCATTCTTTCAACTGTTACTGATTTTGCTTACAAATGCACCTTTCATTATTAAATCATCATTACTGGCAGCCTTGGTAAATACATTTTCTCTCAGAGGACCTTTTCTGTGAACAATAAAATGTTTTACATTTCTATCTAACATTTCAGTCATTCAGGAAGGAGAAAATTCTTTCATTCTCTTCACATACCCTTGTGATTTCAAGGGTGAGAGGAATAACAATGTAACTGATGTGGTGCTCAGAGTTACTGTAGCCTATCCACCTTGTATTCCAGAAATGTCTTACCCAAAACCAGGGATGAGATCTGGCCCAACACTGGCCATATTATTCTGTCTGTAAAGAGATTTGATTCATCTGGTTGAAAGAGAAATCTCCTCTATTTTAATTTCTGAAAGATATGTGCACTTGTATCAAGACCATTTAAAAATACCACCAAAACCATGTAAGTACAAATTTGAAGTCTTAGAAAGGAATATTATACATAAGCAATTACCAATTACATTTAAGGTAAAATATCAGTTTGTCTAGGCTTTGAGGAAAAAAGCCTAGAATCAACACAAGGCATCCATATGAAATCTGACTGAGTGAAGATATTAACACATGTGAAAAAAGCCTTCTGTTCAATTCCTAGAAACTCCATATTCCTTCATTTGAAAATAAGCTCTACACAGTAGCTATCGAAAGATGATCTTCAGCAGTATGAGGCTTTATGAGAAAATTCAGCAAGACCACCCAGGCAAAATCTTGCTGTCTGTCCTGTAATTTAATTTCACATGAAAGTGGCGCAAACTGACACAAACTGACTGAAGTTTCATGATTCAAAACTAGTTAAGTACTTTCTGATGTTCAGAATGTACAATTTGCCCTCCCAGACTGTAGTAATTTCAGCAGAAAGGAGATAAGATTATTTTCAACACTAACACTTGGCCAGCAGGCCCATCCATCAGACCTGATCACCCTAAAAGCTTATTGAAAGCACCAACATTACTTTACTCTTTTATCAAACAATGAGATATTAGGTGGGCAAGAAAAAGAGCTTTTGTTTCCTGCTGCAATCTGATTTTTGCCTTTTGTAACTCTATTCTAAATTTAGCTTAAATTTCAACTCTTCTTGCCTTGCTGAGTGCCCACTGGTATGTGAGCCCAGTTGCTGTTTTGAGCCAAACTGCAGTTTATTCTGGTTAGTACAAATGCTGCTGACTCAGTACTTTTATTTTGGATTTAAAATTTTAACCTTGCCTTGTTACCATCTTCACATTTCTATGAAAAGCCCTCAATCAAGTTTTAGGAAACCAAAGATAATTAAAAACTTTTCATGCATAGAACCACTAACAGTCATGTTCTTTTCTGAATATTGCTGCCCCTGACCTGTGTATTCTGTAGCAGAGGCGACTGACGAAGTTGTAGATGCATTTTCCCAATCTTTTTCTCCGTTACGACTACCACAGCGACTTGGAGATAAGAATCCTTCCACCGACTCAGACCTAAACATTAATTTTAAAGTCTATTAAAAAAATGACAATGTTCAGCAGAGATGCCTTCTAATACGAAAGGGAAGCAAACTGTATTAAGGTAGAACACAATTATTTGAAGTGTAGACTATAAACCTAAATGTATAATATTTACAGAAGAAATTAATGGATAACTGAGTTCCTGTTCCATATAAAGTGTTTTGAGTGATGCAAGAAGTTGGTATTTACGTGAGGTGGACATTAGTAAATTTTTGGGTTACACCTGAGAAAAGAAACCCAATAGATAATCAAAGCTGTGGAATATTACTATTAAGTGGGAATCCAGGTTATGTTTACATTGGTACTAAGAAAACAATGATATTTCATGTAGCAAACAAAGCAGTTCTTGATAGAATGGCGAATGTGAAGTAAAAATTTAGTTCATTTATACATATTACAACAACTGGCAGTGAGAACTTCTGTATTTAAGAAACCAAAACAATTTCCTCTCTAATTTTTGTTTTCACAAGCAGTAACTTCTGGTGCTACATTTCTTCAGGCTGTGCTTGCACTCAAATGTGAGTAGTTACATTTAAAGGTCTAAGCAAGAATTTCAGGTTATTCTTTAATTGTTACAAGATATTTAAACATTTTTTTGATTGCAGCTACTGCAAAAGCCAGTCCAATTTGCAGCTTGGAAATGAAAGCTTTTCTAAGTGAGAAAGCACTACCAGCACTGAATACCAAAAAAAAAAGTAGCATTATAATAACATCTATATACATGCTATAACTTCCAGTAAAATCAGCAATAGATGAAAATTCAAGCTTTTATATATCCTACACCTTTTTTGGGATTAGCACCTGCATGAAGGAGACCTCAAAGGTATCACTGAAATTCACTCAGTGTGATCACCAAAAGACAATTCCGATGAAACAAAAAGCTTATAGCATGGGTCTGGAAAGATACTGAAAACTCCTTCAACTCTGCTCCTTTCAGCAGTTGTACTGAATTTTATCTTTTTTTAAAAGTCTTAACTCTGTAAATCAAAGTACTGTCCATTAGAAGCATAGTACAGCACTATACAACTAAAACGACATAGATAAGGGCCATCTCCTTTACGTTGTGTGTAGATAAGCTACATCAAGCTTTTTCTAATAGCTAATACAGTTGGAAGAAATCCCCCTATCAGTTAAGACAGATAATTTTTAAGAGCTCTTAGGACACTTGGATCAGTTTATTACAGTTTCTATTGTAATAACCAGTTCTCAAGACATTCAGGAAATTGAAAAGTCAACTGAAACCAGCTGCAGGCTCAGAGTTGATAAGTGATGTGTATTGGCCATGAAAACATGATGTGATATTGTAACATACTTATTCTAACATACTCCTTATCAAACTCCTTTTCCTAGTTTCCCTTTCTTCCCTAGTTCTTTCCTCTCTCTCTCTCTCTATATATATATATAAAAAAAGTGTTTCCCTGAATATAATTACATAGTCACACAGAAATAATAATTTTCGTCTGAATCATGAAAAAGATTTTGGAAATGAAATTTAAAAAATTATTTTAATTTCTTCCTATTTAATTTCCATGTGGTTTGTAATACAAACTAAATTTGGGTGTTTGGAAAAGGCTGAAGTCCTAATGAACATTTAATACTTCCCTGTGTGACTGGTAAAGGGAAAAACACCCAGCAAAGAATGTTAAAATAAAGGAAAGAAGCTATGTAGCTGCACGTAGCATATAGGTTTAATGAAATATCCACAAGTTGAGACTTAAATCCAAGCAGGTGAATTAAAGAGGCTGTGTGAATAGCATTTTGCTTCGACTTCATTTATAGCTGCTCAACTGGTTTACTTAGTAAAATTTGTAAAACAAATGATCATGGCTTGGTTACCTGATGCCTGACAGTGGAAGTTATCAATGTTTCAAATCAGGAAAACATACCTGTTCCTGGAGCACACAATATATACATGACCTCTTTAAAATTCACGCTAGTTTTACATAGCTGATTATCAAATTTTATTAAATGAAACTGTTATTTTAGCTTTACCTTGGTGTTCTCTTGCCTGACTGCACACTCTCATTGTCCCCTGTATTCAGCGATGCCAATGAAAGACTAGATACTGAAAAAACACGATAAAGCTGTGAACCTGGATAAAAACAAAGTTAAGGCGTATAAACCTAAGCAAGTAATAGAGTCTGTTCATTAGACCCAACACCAGCATCAGAAAGTCAGTAAGAGCTTTTATACATGAGACTCTTACACCCATACATGATATACCTGCATGCATATGTGGTGCACTGCATCTAAACACTTGCTGATACCCAGCCATTAGCAGCCACCTGGGATGGTCCCAAACTAAGCATTAACATGAAGCATGGACGTAGGAATACTGGCATTATGCAAATTGAAGAATGCAAGCAAAGTTAATAAGTAATCATGAAAGAGAGCTTAAGAGACTTAATTTAAAGCTTGGAAGGGAGTCTTTGGAAGGTGTTAAGGAAATACTTCAAAGTATACTGGAAGATGGAGGGAAGCAGCTAGACAAAATACAGCAGAATAATAAGGCTATACAATGCTGTAACAAAAAGGATCACTGAGCAGTCTGGTTACTTTTTCTCCAGTTGTAAATGGGCAATATTTTTCCTAGTCAATACTGCAGAAATGTGGTATCTTAAAGAATGCCAAATTGTTCCATGCGATTAGGGCTACATGCAATAGCTAAGTGAGCAAAGCAGAAAAACTTACAATACACAATTTACTTTTTATTTTCATTTTGCCTGCATCAAGTGGAAGCTTAAGTACTCTTACCTTATAATCACCATTTTATTAATTGATCCCTTATCTCCCAACTGTTATTCATTCTGAGCTCTAAAGGTGTAAGAAGAGATTAGTGAACAATACATGGGTGTGTATGAAACTTGCAACACACATTAGTGCTTCCACTGGGTTTTCATACAGTTAACCTTTTTGTTTGTTGATATATGCATGCATGCATAGCAGGTAAGTGACACTGATCTTTTTGTTTCTATTGGCAGATTTTGCTTTCCAGTTTAGTCACGTGTAGCTTCAGCTTAGCACAAGACACTAATAAATGCACGTGCTTGTTAGTACCAAACCCCAAGCTGGTGTTTTAGCATGAACAGACTCTTTTTCCACATGAACATTTGTTACCTGGTGGACCTTTGATTGGTGTCTTAGGTGATTCAATATGATCTCTATGAATAGATTTTGGACGAGGTTTTTTTTGTTTGATTGACAGGGAACGTGGCTTTATGACAGTGTCCATGTCTTCCATTAGCTTTAATTGTTTCCTTCTCATATATTCCTGCTTAATAAATTCCCGCCGTGCTCGCTCATCCTCCTTTTTCTGACGTTCTTCTTCTGTTTTTCTTCTAAAACAAAAAAAAACACCAAATAAATTCAGCAGTAGGAACTTCCCACATCAACAGTTTTAGGACAACACAGGTATTGGATTTTTTCACCTTTAATCTCCCCAGACAGCAGTAAGAGGAACTTGCTTTTATGACTTTCAGATCATGTAAGTTTTTCGGCATACTTTTACTAGTAGAATCAAACCCATGTTTATTAACTCGACTGCTGTGAGTAAGCGTTTTCCATTTGTGTAGAAAGAAGCCCCATGTGATTCGCTTTCTCTCAGAATAGACAGTATAAGGTGGGGTAGCACTCTGAGGAACTTCACCCAAGCCAGCAGGACATATGCATTGAGTCTGAGCTACAGACTGACGCACTTGCTGATTTTACAGGGCCAGCTGACATGTGTCTTCAGCTAAAATCCTCGGTACATCTGGATTAACTATCTTGGATATTAAAATGCAATTTTTTGACATGAAGTTATGCTTTTAACTAAAGCAGACATTTTTACGTTCACTGTTACTGATCATTTGCATCAGAACATGTAGTTTTACCTTGTCTCTTCCTTCTTATGTTCTAGTTCAGCTTCCAGCTGCTGCTTTCGAAGCAGAGTCTCTCTTTCTCTTCTCAAACGCTTCTCCAACAATGCTGCTCTTTTCATTGCCATATCATTTTCTGCCTTTTGATCATCCTGGCATCAACAGTATTTGAAGGAAAAGGACCCGAAAATATCAAGATCTCTGAATTCAGCAGCTGATTCTGCCAAGTCATTAGACACTTAATTCTATACACTGGGTTGCAACGCCATAACATACTTATGCAGTATTTGAAACAAGTTTATTTTAAAAGATTTCTCTTAAGACTTTGAAAAACTTTTTGTATAGAAATTTTTCCTTCCTAAGTCAGACATAAAATTCAGCTCCAATAGGAAAAAAATTATTAAGTGAAATATTTAAGTTTACAGTCAGATCCCGCACTGCATAAACTTCTGTATCCAGCTTCGGAAGACTGTACCTATATAGAGATGAAGGTAATTTATCTCAAAAAGCAATAACTATGTAACATATAGAAATAATTTATGCTGACTAAGCCAGGTGTTATGTTAGAACTCAGGAATGCTTCCAGACAAGCAAGGCACATCTCAGATGTGTGACACAAGATTTTGAGGTATTCCAAGATAGAAAATCAGTGTCTGTCCATTGCAGTTAAATGCACAATACAATGTGCATTGTAGTTAAAAGCCTGTCTGAATGCAACTCTTTAGAAAGACAACAGGGAGCGCTCCCAAATACCAACTTCAAAAGGGAGTCTTGGAAGACTGTACTTCCTTAGCTAGGCAGGTGAGGCAAAAAGGCTCTCCCAAGTGCAACTTGGAGACATTCAACATTTAAAACAATGTATGTACATTATGCACTTCAAAAATTGGTAGTTAAATTTGGGGGTAGGGTGGGGAAGTGATCGTGAGATGTGAGCATATTTGTTTAAGGTCACCAAGGCTTATGCTAAAAAGAAATCTTTCCTCATTCATCTTCATTCATTCAGCATTCATCTTCTTCACAAAAAACTCCAAGCGCTCTTCACCAGCTATGAATGGAAAGGGATACTCTGGCATGCTCAGAACTGCAGTATGGTAGAATCTCACCACTCTTACGATGCCAAATTAATCAGGTGCAAAGATAAGCTTGTACATTTACAGTTGCAGAACTATCTGCTTTGACGTCAATAGAAAATCATCACTGAAATCTGTATGTTAATTGAGAAGTTCCCTTTCAAAGGAAGCTTAATAGCAGACATACACATCCACTAGTTCTCTTACCTTAAAAAAGAATCCACAACAGACTTTCTGGTCATCCTCAAATTGCTCTCTGTCACTCTCACCTTCATATTTCTCAACAGACACTTCATTTTTTTCTGGTGGCTTCAAATCTGATAGGGAAACTTCAATTAAGTTAGCTGTTTTGGGAGCTGGTGGTGGTAGAATCGGTTGGCTTAGCTGCTCTTCATTTGGGGTGAGGCAGACCGTTTCTGTTATAGGCTGAGATAATACTTCAGAAACACTAGATTCTATAGGCTTAATCTCCTTTTCCTCCAAGGTCTTTTCACACTGTTTCAGCAATTTTGGTCCTTCTTCTTTTGCTGCTTCTTCTGCAGATTTGACTTCTTTTGACAGATTTCCCCTTAACTGAGGTTCACTTATTTGTTCACCATCATCTCCAAAGCAAACAAATGATCTAGTCTGAATGGGAACCTGACTCGGAGAAAATCTCCTCAAACGGGGAAGACTATCCACAGACCGTGGGGCAGTCAAGGTACGATTGAGAGGTGTTATTTTCAGTTCATTTGGCCTAGGAGTCCTTTGCATTTTAATGTGAAAAGAGGCATTCTTCCTGTTGGAAGACTGTGGAGATTGATGTGTAGAGCGAGGAGATTCCTGTGAGAAAGGTGCAATGGGAGCTGGGGTTCCTGTCTGCCTTGATGAAGACTTAAAGTCCCGAATCTGCTTCTGAGGAGAAGGCTGAGGAGGAGAAATAACCCAAGCCTGTTGCTCTCTCATCTGCATCAACATCTCCTGTTGAAGGGACAGACGTTGCATTTCTTGTTGCAAAAAGTGTAGGGAAGAGTTTAGTTTTTCAATAGATTTCGTATATTCTAAGATATCTCCTTCATTCAAGTTTTCTTCTGAGGGGCTTGCTAAACTCCATTGCTTTTCAGCATCCATAGGAGTAGCAGGAGATTTGAACCATTTGCTATGGGAGTTTTCAGGGGTTTCTTTTATTAATTCTGAAGTCTTCCTAGTTTGCTCATCTGATTTTTGAGTTTCTTTGTCTTTCAACTGATTACTGTCAGTGAATACCTTCTCATCTTCAGCTCCTGCTGCTTCTTCTCGCAGAGGTGATACTCCATCACCTTTCTTTTTCACAACATTAAGAAATGCTGTTCTTCCCATCTTCTGACGCTGCTTCGTGAATGCAGCTTCAACTTTCTTCTTCTGTGCTTCAATGGCTCGCCTCTTTTCCTCTAGCTTCATCCTAAGATGTACCATTTCAGAAGCCAATAACTGGGTAGTGTCTCTTCCCTGAGGAACAGATGCCTCCTCGGGAATATGAGTCCAAGCAACTACATGAGGGATGTTCATCTCAGAACCTTCTGGTGTGGTTTTCTGAGAACTACTTCCACTGCTTCTACTATCTGTGTGATTCAACTTCCTGAATTTCTGCTCTGCAAAGCTAGTCATCTTAACCCCTGAACTTGAAGAAGCACTGCTGCCTGCCTGTGATTTAGTACTTACAGAGCTGGGGCAGGGACTTAACTGATCTCTGTGATTGCTAGCTCGCATGTCATAATCATGGAGAAATTTAGATGGCTCTTCCATGTCAGAGTCCATGCTTACAGTATAATCTCTCAAAGAAGAATCCTCATCCATCGTCTCTGGAATATCTTCTGAAGGGACATGTATTCCAGTATCTACTTCTGTAGTGTCAGTCACAGGACTTAGAGCACCTTTTGTGTCTGTAATTACATCAGCAGTAGACTGATTTGGTTTAATGTTTGAATTCAAGATGCTCATTTCCTGATTGTGAAGAAAGAACCCATTTGTAATTTGGTCTGATGGGATAACTCTGGGAGATTTTTCAGTGTTATGAATTATCTGCAAAGCCTCTTCAATGCTTGGTGGCTCAATCCGATTGCCAAAATCATCCAGAACTGCCCTGTTTTGCAGAGCTCCATTTGGAAACCTGTAGTGGCTGCTCTCATTGGCATTTTTTTGATTTGTGTTAAGAGACTGATTGGCCCTTCTGTCTTTATGAGCTACTGTGTCCTTTTCCTCTTCAATATCTTGATTTTCCTCCTCTCCATTTACTGGTTTGAAGGACAGATTTTTTCTAGTATGTTTTGGCATGCGGTTGGTGTTTAGTGTAAGGCCTTCATTGCTCACAGATCTAGTAATTCCTTTGCTTGGAGTAGACACCGGAACGCTTTTTTCTTTGTCAAAAGAAATGTCAAATGAAACTCCATGCACTGATGACCTAATAGAGATTAAAGAAAATAACTGAGTAACTCATAATTATTACTATTACTGAAACATTCATATTTGGGTTTAAAATTACTTTATGACTGTAGTATTAAAGGCATTGTTAGGTATACTATATTTGCCTGTCTTCAAATACAATATAATAATTATACATATGAATACATATATTTGATAAATATAAATAGAATAAATAAAAATGCACATCAAATGGAATATAACAACATTTTCTTTAGAGACAGACAATGCTTCTTATTACTTTGGAATAAATTCTGGGCATTTTAGGAAAACAGGGATTATCACAGCAGATGAGAAGGAGGGTGTGAAGAGACGCAATTTACATTCACTGAATAACCCATCACTATAACTCTTACCACTTTAACTTTGGTTTACACCTGACAGATTATTTATTACCAGCCTAAAACCCAAAACATTCAGCCTGATTGTTATTAGTATTCACAAAATAATACAAGCCCTGAGCTTGTATTTACTGAGCTCATTAGGGATGTTACTGTTACCACTCTTAGCTGATTGCAATTAGTAAAGGTGAACATATTTACTGCCAACAATTCAAATACCTAATGCAAACAATTCAAATATATTGTGGCTGCCCCACCCCTGCAGTGTTCAAGGCCAGGTTGGACAGGGCCTGGTCTAGTGGAAGGTGTTGCTGCCCATGGCAATGGGTTCAAACTAGATGAGCTTTAAAGTCCCTTCTAACCCAAACCATTCTATGATCTCAACTATACCTCATTTCAACATAAAAACTAGATGGTTTATTTCTGATGTTTGTTTCCTGTTACCGAGTTCTTAATCCATGATACATTTTCTACTTGTGCAAGTTGCTTACAAGATCTCTTATTAGGGGATTCTGAAAATCCAACTACTATGGAACATTTATTACTAGTTATGACAAATAAATAGTATCTTTTTAACCAACTTGTACAGTAAGACTACTTACCTTTTTTCTTTGGGCCATGTCCCTACATACCCATCTACATAAGACATTGACGTGGACCTTCTGATGATTCCTAAGTGAAATTAAAATAGAACCCAAGGGAAATGCTATGAAAAATGATTTTAACATCACCTTCTGTTACTTTGACAAATTAGTTTGCTTCACTACTTTGAACACTGCAATGACAAAAAAAAGTGTTTCTATCTTGAGATTACAACAACTGAGTCAATTTCATCCTGAATATATATTATACCCCTCATTCCTCAAAGATTTTACTATTAAATTATACTACAAATACTTGTTGTAAGCCATGTTCTACAAAATCAAAACAGAAGTGAAATTAAAAAATCATGCACAACAGGTATGAACACAAACCTCCCATCCAAGCATTTTAGAGATTACAGAACTCATTCATTAGCCTCTCATGTGAAGCTTTCCCAGTAATTTCTGCATAAATAATGTTTGAATAAACATAAGCAAGACAGCAATTAACTCAGAAGACAGACTTTGTCTCACTGCCTCTTCCACCCATTTTAAATTGTTACCTGGAACAGATGAATGAGGCTGCTGGGGCGTATGCAGTTGGTGAGATGGTGTATAAGTTGGACTTTCCAATCTATAAAGCAAGAGACATTAACTTAGAAGTAATACATCAAAAGCCACACTACAAAAGGGCAACAAGACTTCATGTTCTGGACCAACACAAAACCAGATACATTTTTTGGGACAAGGAAGAAAGAGAGGTGTAATTCTTTCCTGGAAATATATTCACTAAAAAGAGAACACTGATTACTTTTAACTGGACCTACTACAGACAGATCAGAAAGTCAAAAAGGTATTTCTCCTACCCAAGCAGTCACAGAGTGCCATAGTTTTGTTAATATTTTGTCTCCCCATTTATTCCATGTGAATGTCATTATTAAAAGAGTCTCGCTTTTAGGTTTTATTTTAGCAAAACCCCAAACATAAACATGATAAAAACAAGACAGTTCCTGCTGGCCTCAGAACTAAGTATCAGATGCAGGTATCATATACTTTTCATGCACCTCCCTTTTCATTTGCTTAGTCTGAAAATCCTACTTAGTGTCTGGACTGCAATGTGCAGTAGAAGTGTATAAAGGAGATTTTGTAACAGATGTGACTTTATAAATACAAACAATATATCCATTACTGAACCATTAATTACAAATATTTCCTCTCTACTGAACCATTAATTACAAAGATTTCCTCTGTTTCTACTTAGAACAGATACTTTTCTCTTTTTTTTTTTTTTGCTTCATAGAGAAGGTCTGCAATAGACTGTGTTAATCCTGAATAGGATTAACATGATTTCATGTTTCGATGAAGGTGCTTCTTCAAGAACAAAGACACATGCATAAAGATGCATGCATTTGTATGTAAAACACTTTTGAAGAAGCCAGACTTCACAAACACACTGGCTTAAATCCTTTCATGTTTTCAGTTTTGTTCACTGAGTTGAAGAGCATAGTCCTTAACTCCCTTTTTTAATCATTAATTTTCACACTATTTATTTACTGCTTCTACAGTTTATATACAGCGTGCTGTAAGAATGTTTCTAAATATCTGTGGGAAGGATATTCACATCAATTTAAGAAAAATACTCTTGTCTGACAATTACAAAAGCACCTTTCATAAGTATACAATACATTACTCAAAATAGGTTCTCATAAATGCCTCATTTTTTGTGTTAATAACACTACACACTAGCTACATGACCTATCTTTTAAATAGCATTTGAGATGTCTGTGGAGGTTTCAAAATCACAGATAGATCTCTAAGTTATATTTAAAGAAAGGCATGCTTTCAAAATTTTCATCCAGCAGCCTCTGAAATTTACTACCACAAAGAAAATCTATAGGCTTCATTTTCTCTGAAGACATGACTGATCCTGGCACCATGACTGTGGTTCCATGGCAACCTCAGACATTTTAACTACTCGCCGCCACAGTCCCACTCCCTCCTCTGCACTGGATCTGGATCTCCACCCAATCCTCTGAGTCATTTCAACGAGCTAAACCAGCAGAAAAACACTCACTTTTTCCAGCAGTTAGTTTTTTCCTTTGTGCACTGAAATGACAGTGTCAGACACTCAAGGGGGAAGGAACGTGCAACTGGGACAAGGAGAAAGGCCAGGACCTGCAGGGAACACGATTCTACAGGGAACCTGCAGCTTGTGTGTTAGATTCCTATCATCTGAGGTAACTCCTCAGGCCCCTCCTTTGTCCTACAGTGCAGTGAAGTATCATCAGGCTGGGTAAAGTATACTGGTTTATAAGGAAAGATATAGCTCTATATTACTTACGGCTTGCTCTAGTAATACTCCATCACAGAACAATACTCATCACTTGTAAAGATACTAAAACAGTGCTGTGATGAGCAAGTACAAAATGCAAAACCTCACCTATAAGGGGTTCACCAATGGTTTTTATTATATCTCAGGAAACATGAGCAATATGACAAAACAAGCTGGTTGCAACTTATAGACTTGATAGTTAAATTTGGAATGGTAATGGCACTAAGAAACATAAAGGGTTTTGTAAGTGTTTATGATTTGAATTCAGATGCTTTTTGTAAAACTTCCAATCAGTCCTTTTCAGTTTAGAGGCCAAAAACCACCTGCACAGACAAAATGTACACATTTAGAGAAAAGGTAAATTTAGTTGGATGAAGAAGGTATTATGGTACTGGCAGAATTTGTAAGAGCAAGGATAAATGCATAGTTAATGGTATCAACTGCAGGTACTTTTCTATGGTCAAGGCTACAGACAGACTTCTCTTGTGTTGTCCAGAATTCATCAACTAACTTCACTTCCATTTAAAGAAAATCTCCGTAGTTCTCTACAGCACAAGAATAAGTATGGCACAAAACTCTCCAGTTTATTTTGGCTCAAAGTGTGACTGACACATGATTTGCGGTCTTCATAGAACTTCTAAAAGATAAACCACTCAAGTTTTGCTCATGAAAGGCTCTAAAAGGGGGACATCAGGTTGAAAGCCACATACAAGCAGTGATTTTTACTGCAAACCTTTCTTTGTTCTGTATGACAGTCACAGTTACAAGCCCTTGGTCGGACTGTATGCAGTGGCTCTGCAATTTGCAAACTGTCTTGGGAACCCGTTGCAAAAGACAGATTCAAAATTGTTTCTTACTCTTCTGGCTTTCAAGCTCAGTTTATACTTCAAAGGCTTTTTTTACCACGTCAAAGAATGATTAAAAAGAAGGCCTAACATGCAATTTCTGCCTCTTATCATAGGATTGTTTAGGTTGGAAAAGTCCTTTAAGATTGAGTCCAACCATTAACCTGCCACTGCTAAATCCACCAGTACACCTAGACACCACATCTACACATCTTTTAAATACCTCTAGGGATGGTGACTCTACCACTTTCCTGGGCAGCCTGTCCCAGCGCTTGACAGCCCTTTTGGTGAAGAAATGTCCCCTAATATCCAATCTAAACCTTTCCTGGAGCAGTTTGAGGCCATTTCCTTTTGTCCTATAGCTTGATATTTGGGAAAGAGACCGACCCCCACCTCATCACAAACTCCTTTCAGACAGCTGTAGAGAGCAATAAGGCCTCATTTGAAAAATGAATCAAAAGTATGATCAGCCAGAGAACACAAGAAAAACAAGATGTTTCTACATTGCTTCCAAATCTGTAACAGTAATACTACAAATAATGTTTCACATATATTTATGAAAAAATACAAATAATGCAAAACATTTAATAAAGCAGTTAGCTTTCCATTTTTGATGCTTACAAGACTTGGGAAGTTCATCGTAGCATAAGTGTCTATTTTTTCCTATTTGACCTACATGGTACTTAAGTAATGTTATTAGACCAAACTAAACTCATCACTCGCTGGTTTTCTTGCCGTTATCTGTTTACTTTCTTCAGTTTTGGAAAATCTGCTGTGAATTGCACAAAAATACTTCTTTCAGAGCAGGCTTGGTCAGCTGTTCCATATGAAACTGAGGAGGAGGAGGCCACATAACACGTGCTGAATGGTAAGGGATGTTTTGAAAAGTGGTAAGACAACAGCACGCTGCCCAAGTAGCAAATATGAACTGTACAAACATGAACATGTAGCCTGTCATGCAACAGGGCAGTGCAGGGAACAGCTGAACTATAGCATCTTCCACAAAATTCTACAGACTGTTTGGCAATTCAACCCCTGACCACTGTAAAAAGGCAGCAAAACTAAATTAAAACCTGTGGGGCTTATGTGATTTGTGTGGCTTTTGCATGAGTCTGAACAGAAAGGATAAGATTGTGAAATAGCACTAGTGACATTACCTGGCTACGAAGTCAGAACCAGACGGGCCATCCACATAATTTCTTCTGTTAGCATTCAAGCTGTGAGCAGAAGCTGCATCTTTTGCAGGTTCAGCTGCCAGAAAGAAGAAAGCTCAAGTTATTATAGTTCAGTATTCAGTTAAAATACATAGTAAAAAACCTGTCTGAAATAAACTGAAGTAATGATTTCCAAAGATTTAAGATTTTTCATTGGTTCAATTGTTTAGATTAAAAACCAGTCACTTCCTTTCAGCTCTACCTCCTCCCAAGTGCCCATATTGGCACCGTTTAAGGGAGTGGAGAATGACAAAAATGACTAGAAAAGGAAAGGGAAGACAGGGAAAGAAAGCCTGAAAAAGAGCAACAAAATTAAAACCAAACAATCTTTTTAGAAACAATAAATATGCTCCTTCTGGAAGAAAGTTTTCTGACAAAATTGTTTCCCCAAAACTCTTACGACTGACTTTTCAGCTAGAAAAAAGTATTTTCGTCACATCCTAAGTTAGTTAGCAATACTTAGAAGATTCAAATCAGATCTCTATGTGCTATAAAGCATATAAATTAAAAAAGGTATTCAAGTCACATAATGAAAATCTCTTCCTAGCTCTTGGAGGCACAGTCCCAGCCCTGCTGTATGAATGTTTAAGTTACCATGACTCTGGACTCACTAGCAGATGTGAAGATCTAACCTAGAGGTGCATTTTCAAATTTGAGAATTTACTGAAGGAAGCCTGTGCCTCTGTACCGAGGTGTAAATGCAATTTTAAATTAACTATCTATCTAGTTTCCCAGATTTATATTCCTTTCTCTTGGTATCTTTTCCTCAGCAATAAATTCTTTTCTAGGCTCCTTATTATGTCTGTAATCCCTGTATAAGTGCATAAATGGATTCCAGGCTTGTTTAGGTCAGGAAAATTTGCAAGTGATTATACCACAACAATTTATATGAGATTTTGGTAATAGACAACAGAACCTAATTATGAGTTATGAGATGAAGATTATCACAAAGAAAGAGTACTCTGCTCCTTCCTTAAAGGGGCTGTACATTGCTAAATCCTGTTAACTAAAATATTCACTGTATTTGTGAACACTATGGCAATCTGTTCACATACATACAAAACCCATGGATATTAATATCAATCCTTAATTACCTTGAGGATGCACAACAACACGAGGCTGTACAAATGACGGCTTCACCACTTCAAACCACCAGAACAATTCTGCCATGAATACCATGTAGTTGCTCTACCAATTAAACAGAGACAGAGAGAGAGAGGGAGAAATTCATATTAAAACGCAATCCTGCAAATGAACAGACTAAGCAGCATTCTGGATATGCCTCTGCATTTCATTGAGTTTAGAATCTCTTCTCTACTGATTTCTTAGAAAATGAGGTCAGTAAGTCCGATCTGCAGCACCAACTACCTAATACACATAACTTGACCAGATTTTAACTGGTTGGGTTGAAGTGTTTCATAATAACCATATGCTCAGGCCTGATGTCTTCCAAGGCAGAGAGTACAGAATGGGTGGAAAAAGATGCTGTCAAATATATTATCCATTTCCATAAAAAAAAAAAAAAAATAGTGAAAAGCCCACTGTTTTGCAAGGCTAGAAATTAAACTTTCAGAGCTTTTTATCATGAAAAACTGTGGTTGCCCTTAGTTTCACTGTAGGAATTTTGAATCTGATTTAGGCTCTTGTGTCAAGTATGTGCTTTTTGCCACATTTGTAAAGATTTACCCAAATTTACAAGTCTTTAATGCATTTAAGTCTTTAATGCATTTAACACTACCAGCAACAGCATTTGTTCAGTGCAGGTCAGAAAAAGATTTTAGCTCCAAAGATTTATGCACACTTAAAATTCTGTGGATGTATCTTCCTACTGTATTTCACATTACACAGCTATGAACCACAGGTGTGGGAGACATCAGGCTTAAATCTGGGGAAGAAGTGCGTAAAGGAAGAAACAACAGGGACACAAACTGCAACAACATGAAGAATCAAGAGAGGAAAACCACACAGAAGCAGAAGTTTCTGCTGCAAGAGTATATAATAAGGAGTGAAATAAGTCCAGAAGACTTGTTGACTGGCGGCTGAAGAATTCAGAGGCCAAATTACCACAGTCCTAAGGCGCTGCATCCCTACGGTTCAGTGCTACTTCCTATCTAGCATATCAACTGAATAAGATCAGCAAGCAACCAGGTCTGAGCTGGCTCAAGCAGGTGCATAGACTTGACTTGTCAGTTTTACAAAGTCTGAAAACAATACAAGAAAAGAATACAAACATCTACTTGAGCATTAAATTGAGAAACCATAATTAAACAACTTTGTAAAAACCAGTTTGTTTAAAACTGAATGAAGAGTTTCAAATGGCAGCAATGTCTCTTCTGGGTTTTGTGGCAACAAAGAAATCAGAGCTGACTTAGAAAAATGTAACAATTACCCAATTTCTTTCTTTTTAAACAAAGATAAGGAAAAATCTACTTATAAATAAAGGATATTAGTTGAGTACATAATATTTGCTGGTATGGGACGATAAAACCTGTGGCTTACCCTGGTCTTCTCTACTTGCTCTGGCTTCTGCCATTGCTCAACTGTTGTGGGAAACAGTATAGAGCGCCTGGGTGATGTTTGCTTTGTGCGAGGACAGCTGTAATTTTGGTTTTACTTTTTTTTAGAATAGATTTGGCTTCCACATTTTCTGTATGGCTCAAGATGACCTTCAGCATAGACTTTGCTATTATAGATGTTAATAGAGCTATGTTTAATCATATAAACCATTCTCATAGCAGAGCATGGTATATTTTCCTAATTTCCAGCCCTTTGTTAGCAATGAGACCTTCAACTTGTCTCCAAGAAAACCTTGCTGCAGACTAAGAACTGCATTTGGGCTCCTTAAATAAATGCAGAGAGTCTTTTAAAATTAGTTTAAACTTAAAAATAGTTTACTCATTCAATTTCACAGAAAGAAAGATGTGATTCTGAGCAGTAAAGCCAGTGGTACACGGTTTCTACATTAACTTTTTCCTTGTCCAACAAAAAATTTTCTGGTCGATGGAGGCATACATGGCTGCAAAGTCTAAGCCTCCTGCTGTCAATTCAAAAGAGAAAAATCTAAGCAGAAAGATGAAGCTTTTTATGATGCATGAGGAAAAAGAAGAAAACTGTTTTGTATTTGGTGACGGACACATTAACTTTCCATTCCATAACTACATAAATAGGCAACTTTGCTCATATTCAACGTTCAACCCTATATTCGAGCACATGGTGTGTGCCCACAAAGGATGTACTCAAATTAAAGACTGTATTGAGACTATGTGAGACTTCCATTTCAGACTTCTTTTGACAGCATCCTTATATTTTCAATCTCTAAAATGTCAAATTCCATTGTCGCTGTAACTTTATTGCCTTAAAAATGCATACTCAAATCTTGGAGTGTGAGCAAATGTATGCCTAAATTATGATCAAAATGCTATTTTATTTCAGAAATACACCACAGGCATAGGGCTAAGAACAATTTCTTTTTCTTCCTTTTTTAAATAAAAAAAAATCACAGCAGAACTATTTAATAATAAATGAGATAACCTCAAATCTGGATCAGTAAATTGGAAAATTTTATTTTCAATATCTGACACTTTTGATTCAGATTTATTTTCTGAATATTTCTAACGTAGATAAATTTTTACTCCAGCAAAGTGTTCCTCTTAAACTGAAAGCTGCCCAGACTCTTTAGTACATGGTGAGGGGATCAACCAGATGTTGACACAGTTATTACATATAAACTATAAATAGACTAGGAAAAACCCTGTCTCTGCTTATACAGCATAGAGTAACTGAATGAGGAAAAGTTCATAGCAAAATCTTTTCCACTGATTTCATCAGGAAGCAATTTACATAAGGAAAAAAAAATCAGATGTACTTCTCAGACAAAATACGATTTTTAATACTATTTTTGAGTATTACAATTTCTACAATTTCTTTTAGCATTTCCTGCTCCCCTCCCCTCCAACTTCTATCTCGATTTTTTTTTTAACACAAAAATGAATTCTAAAATGTTCTAATCATAGCTTGTCCCCTCTGAAATAATACAGGTTTTAACACTCCAATTCTTCTGTTTATGTTGAAAGGCTGCCTTTAATAGTGTGACTGGTTCTGTGAAGGACTCAGACATTCCTTCTGAGATTATCTTCTACACAGTCTTGAGCTACTGCAGGACACCTTGTTCTGCCAAAAATCACCTAAGTACTGTTTACTGAAGTAAAAAATGGAACTGCTAGTTGCATAGCAGCTTAGAACTGAGGCTACTCTAGATGTCTGATGGTGAAACGTCATGATGGAAACTGCATTTTCTCCAAAGTTATTATTAGTCAGAAAGGGATATTAATTATGGTGATCAAACAGGAAGACTGATGATCAGCCTCTTAATCTTTTGGAAAAGCTAACTGTATGTCTGTAGCAGTCCCGCTACCCGTGGCCAAAAAGAACATAGGTATTATTTCCACAGATTTTGCCTTGATTATGCCAACAGAACTTCTAAAAGCTAATCCTGATTATCACATGCACATACACACAAAAATACTCAGAAGCATAACACTATTTTCATAGCAGTAAAAGAAAAACCCTAAGCTCTGAACAGTCCAGACAAGCTCAAAATCACTTTAACAGCAGATGGCAGACTTGCAGCTTTATAGGTGCTTTATTTGCTAACCATCCTGATTTAATTTTTCCAATTTGATATGTGCTGGTTGTTCATGGGATATATGCAGTCAGCTGTACTACTGCTTACATTTTATGTATTCCATCTTCTGGTGCTGTGCAATAAAAATCCTTCTGTTTAACTGCTTACCAAATTTTGGAAGGTTATCTTTTGGAAAACAAAACAAAACTACCTCCCACATTCTGAGTATAAAATTTAAAGTCATTACTTGCTTCTGTAACACAAAGATATAAGTTAGCTTGATTTGCAAAATTTTATACAAAAACCCATGTTATTTTAATACATCCATTACTCTTCCATAATTTTAAAATAATGATTAATTTTTAAATCAAATGTGCTAACAGAAGCAGTACTTCCAATCTTGCCACTTAAAATAATTTTCATCCCTTCTAACATTTATAGGTTCTAGATCTGCATATTTATAGAGTAGTAACTACAAGGTCATATATACAAATGACACAATGATTTCTAATCTGGCTTGAAACCACTACAGTTAAATGCAAAAGCACCCATAGATGCTTGTAGAAACTTTCTCAAAATGAACATAAGTACACATTGTAAAATTTCTATCACAACACACATTAAAATCTCTGTTCAGCAGGCCAGGAAAGTAAATTACATCAAATGCAAATCCATAGTTTCTATGTTGTGGAATTGCCAACATAAATGGCATCAAGACTCAAGGAAATTGGAATGTTTTCAAACTATCTTGACAAGGCCATATTACAGCTCTGTGTATGATCCCAGCACTACCAGTTTCTCTTATCTCCTGCCACGGGTTAATAAATGCCACAGCAACTCAAGTATATCTTGTTTCAGACCAGAACAAAGAAGTGGGAAAACTGGTTGATTAACACAGGTGAACACAAACCATGCTGCTTCTCTTTAAATAACGAGTCAGGAACATTTGGTCCCTCTCAGGAGAGACATATCCTCTTACAGAACTGTTCCCTGGTTAAATCTTTCTCTTCATTCCTGATCCTGAATCCTTCTGAACCACACAGATGGGAATCAAATCATGACTCCCACCATGCCTACCTAACTGCCTCACCAAACACAGCCAGCTGCTCTCCCAGGTCCTTAAGGAATACATATGCATGCTTACAGGGACTTCAACTGTAAATTCAGGCTTGGGTTAGCTGCCTGATTGCAGTGGCTTTTTTATTGAGATTGGAGAGAAAGCTGCACATGTGTGGTTATTGTTTAGGACTTAATTTCTAGGATTTATCTATATGATGAATCATATAAAAACAGAACAGTTTTCCACATCTCAGAGAATGTGATGCTGATTCTATTTTCTACTTATATCATCTGTGAAGTCACCATCAACATTACATCAGAAGGTACAAGTATTCAAAACTGCTCAAGTGCAATAAATATTTTCAGCATAAAACAATCCTGTGCAATGCAGCAGGGGGGCAAAAAAAGAAAAAAGGAAGTTCAGGAACTACCCTCTCCATTTTTGACAGTACATGTTTGTTCTGTCTGCTCTGGTTAGTAATATATTGCAAAAATAAAGTACCTATTTCATGTGCTTAGCTGTGGTTCTGCACTATTTAGAGCCTGGCTCACATTTAGGTCAGAGGAACGCCCTTTGCAGACAAGAAACAGCAATCATCTCTCAGACTTGCTTCATTTCACACTCAGAAAGCTTTCCTTATGAACAAATGTGCCTTCTGCATGAAACAGAAGCCAAAGAGAGGAAGCATCCATCCTGTGACCACAGGACAGTACCTGTTACATGCAGACAAAGAGTACAAGATTCTATGCAAATACACACCTAAAGAGACAAGTGAACACCTTGTGGGGGTTTGTAGACACATTCCCCAAAGCTACTGGTGGGCCAGTATGACCCCTTACTTCTGGGAGGCCATTGAGTTTGACCCTAGCCCAGTAAAAATTATGGGCAGTGTGAACTGTGCAAGCAAATGAATACATTGTTTGAATAGTTCTCTTATTAATAATGGATTCATTCTATTGATAATAGCCCTCAAATTACTAAAAGGTGTTCTAATACTGGTTGTGATCTGTGTCTCATCCTGACTCAATCTTGTGTCAGTGAAAAGACAATGTACAGTATGTGTGGATTAAATGAGTAACACAAGTTTAAGATCACTATTTAAAAAGAAACAAACCAAAACAAACTCCCCAAACTCACATGTTTTTGAAGGCTCAGCTAAAGAAACACTTACAAAACACAATTTAACTGTGCGTCAACTGATTCAGTGTCAAGTTTCTATGTGCACTCTCCAAACACAGCAGTATCCTCTTTGAATGCTAACCTCATAAATCACTTTCTAGACTCAGTTCTTAGATCTGAAATCTATGGTTCTACTGGAATAAACTAGCAGGGAATGATCTAAAAATATGAAAAGTTTAAACAAATACTGCCAAATATGTATTTTTCCTCTTACACAGATACTTTCAACACGTACCTAGTGATAAAGGGAACATATGAGACGGGCTTTCTTCTTTTTCTTCAGGGACCATACATGTCCATTAAAACACCCCTTCAGGAATTATAGATTCCATAAGACCTTTACTCAAACCAGAAATACTAACTACTACACTGCAATGCTAAAAAACAGTTGGGCCAAAATAGTAAAGTAGTCTTAACTGTTCTGCAGGGTGGTTTGTGCTTCCTGTGATAGCACTTCATGCCAGTTCTTCTATTTCTACAAACTTGATCTTTGGATTGGCTGAACATGCGTGTGTGAAGACATAATAAAACAGCTCTTTCAGTTCTGTGCGATTTCCTATACATAGGTGAAGAACAAGATACTTAAAAAGAGAAAAATCCCATCTCAGGATAAAACTTAGAAGCGAAGGGAAGAGGAAGGATCAGGTCAAAAAAGCAATCTGCACAACTGAGAAGAGATCCAAGATTTTCTATTCTTTCCTCTTGTTAAGTATGCAGAGAGGACTCAGAAAATAATGTGATTATTTTTGTGTAATCTCGCTTGACTTGTGTTTGCCTGTCTGAAAGGCAAACAATCAGGAATCAGTACGGTCCCTTGGTGGTACCTCCAGCATCCACGGAATGCGTTCAAATATTTTTTCTGGAACCTTAGTAGCCCTGCCTTAGTAAACATCTTATGAAGAACTTCACTAATGGATTTTTCTCAGAGAAGGAGAAATGGGCAAGTGAGAAGCCAGAAAACATACTGTTTCCTTTGATTATGACATATTAAAGCTGTCTAGAAATCCAGACAAAGCCTATTTCTCTGTGCTAAAGCAACCAGTTTCACCTGCTGCAAAATCTGAGAGCCTATATTAAAGGCTCTGGATGCTTAAATGAAGTTTTAAATTAAGCTTTGCTTCTGTGCATTTTGATGGAAAAGCCAAAAGTAGGCACAGTCACCTTAGCCAAGTCCTGCACTAAATGTCTGTATGTTGTAGTATCCACAACCCACCTTGATTTAATAATGTAACTGGACAGTGAAGTGTGCCAAGTGAAAAATGTAAAGTATGCACTTTCTGCTTGATCACTTTAAGAGGTCCTTCCTTCTCAAGGACTTGCATCAAGTCAGGACACCCAGTGTAATTTCTAGGACCACAAAAGGCACAGCACTGTAATTTGAAAAACTCAGCTATATTTTTTTCTCTTGAGGCTTTTCCTAGTTACATATCAGCAGCTTTGTTCTTTTTCGTCTTCTGTCACCACTGTGACACATCGTAGGCTTCTAAATGAAAGCATAGTGCCACCTACTGTGCATATGGGTCACCCTGAAAATGAATAGACCTTTTCATTGATGAACAAAGTCACCTGAAATAAAGACCAATGCTTCTAGAAATCCTAACATTTGGTAGTATATGTATCGTAGATGGAGATAAAGGTGACTGCTACTGATCAGTTTAATTCAGCGTATAAGATTTAAAATAGAAATTTACAAGTTTTTTCAAAGTGACAATAAAATTCTTTTGAGAGCATGTACATTTATTAAAACTTACTCTAATCAGATGCATTGGAAAACTAAGAAAGCGCTCCTTTAACTATGAATTTATTTGGAAAGCAAATTAATTCTCAAGAATGGAAAAACAGAGTTTAGCGCTAGCCAAAGTTTATGTGCCAAGCTTCAGAAGAAAAAATTGGCAGCTTTTCTTTGTAGCATTTGCATCTAAATAAGTAACCACACTACAGCAACTTGTAAAAACATGATCACAGAAGGGCTTTCCCAGTTCCAGAAATACTCTAAAATATTTGAAAAAACTCTAAACCCCCTCTAAAAACTGTTCAGAAACAGCAAAATCACTAAGTCAAACTATTACTATAAAAATGGTATCATTGTCACAAATGAAACTGCGGAATAACAAATTCCATTTATTCCATGTATCTGTAATCAGAGAGGAACAATCAAAATGCAGTGAAGGAGTCTTACTCAAGATCACTGAATATGGTTGTAGGACCATACAGTGGGAAACTACAAACAAGAGGCTGCAATACAGCAGACATTTTACAAGGATGTAGGTAATCACTGAAATTAAAAAACACCAGAAGCTGACTGAAAGCTGTCACTAGGCAACTTTGAATATACAATATAAAACAGCAACAGCTAAGTAGTCTAGACTTAAGGCTTACTGCCCTTACTCACACTGTCAGCTCATTACTTGAAAAGGATTGGGTTCAACCCTACAGGACACAAAGCTGTATTCAAGCTCTGGCCTCTGTGGCTCTGCTTCTGAAATAGCTATAAAAGCACTGAAATGGCCCAAATATTTAGAAACCACTTACACCCCATCTGCAATGGATATGACTCCTCCATAAAAATATTTTTTCATTCCCTAAAGGCAGGCCAACAAGAATCTTAAGCAAAGGATGTTCTAAATAGAAGAAAGCCTTATAGAAACACACGACTGAAAAATTAAAAGTTACAATTAGCAAGAAATAATTTGATTATACCTTCACACAGGCTTAAAAATGATAGAATAAGCAAAATCAGGGTGCTTTTTTTCCCCCCTCTTTCAAAAAGAGTGAAATCTTAGAATGACTGAAAACACTTAATTGGCTATTCAAACAACTGTAGTTCTTGGGATCGTGTTCCTGCTGTGTTCCAGGCATAAAACCATTAGATATTATAACGAAATTAACTCAGAAGTTTACATTTTCAGAAAAGCGGAAAAGAAGCTTTAAGGTTTAAAATCATGAAGTTATTGTGTACACAGAAATGAGTACGAAGGGTGAGTAGTAATTCCATAAACAACTCTTCAATATTCTGTCCTTTTGTTAAAGCTTTAATAAATTTAGACTACTGCACTCCACTACTACATGTTAACAGATATACCACAGGTTACATTCTTTAGCTAAAAATGGAATTATAAGAGACAAAACGTGAAATATTTTTGCAAAAATCAAAGGTTTTATAAATGCTGTCACAAGTGCTTTTTAAAAATATTTCAGACCTACTGTAACAATGTAACTGCCACACAAAACCGCAAGTTCTACTTGCTGCTGGAATTCGCATGTTGCATGCAATGCCACACTTTTTCATAGAGCAGAAGAACAAAAAAGACTAAGTATATCATTAACAAACCAGTCCTGTGGACACTGCTTGCAGTTTTACTTATCTATTTATTGGGGTTTTTTACCTTTATTGAAGAAGCTGCATAGAGCATATCCTCAAGACTGAAATGGCAGCACTGGTTAAGGTATTCCTGGCAAAATTCTTGAATTAACTGTAGATTATACAGACTGTCAGCCAAAGACATTGTCTCTTTCAAACAAATATCTAAAAAGGAAGAACAGAAGCAAAGATTAGATACAGGTACAGATTTGCAAAAAGTGCTTTTTGCTTTGTTGGATTCTTGAGCATTTTCTGGATAAATTCAGACCTCTTGCCCCCATGGCTTTCATTTTTCTATTTCAGAAACTTAAGAAATGATGACTATATTTATCTTTGCAATATTATATTTTTAGACATTTTCCTAAACATTAGTTATTTACCCCCTATTTTTTTTTCCTGTTTTACCTTTTGTGAAAACAGGAGTTATGCTCTAACTTCTGCTATTCCCATACAATGAAAACCCATGTTTGATCACAATATAAATTTTTTTCAATTAGCTTTCCTATACAACAACAGCAGTAGGAAACATACTCTTTTTCACAAAGTTCTCCATACATCCCTGTTCTCTGTCTTTGTATACAGACCTAAGAGTACAATTTAGTGCTATTAATCCCAAATCTTCCCCCCAAAAACCAGTTTTTGATTTTGTGTATTTAGATGTTTGATATGAGATTATACAAAGATGATGAATTATCACCATTTGTTTTAAAGTGCCATTTAAAGACACAGAAGTGGTAGCAGTGAACAGACCAGTGAAGTTATAAAGTAGTATCTGAATACTATTTTTGCCCAGCTAAGCTCCTCCTGTTCTCTTTTCATAACTGCTTCTTGGAAAATTCAGTAACTATAATTTCCTAGAAGAAAAAGACAGCTTTTGAAAAAAGGACAGAAGAAAATTACTGTCATTCCAGAGTTTTTATTCCTAAAGCAACAGTGTATGATGGAACTCCACTTAAGTTTTAAATTGTTTAGGATAAAAGGTTTCTTCAGACTAGGAACCTACTTTGATGCTATCAGGATACGGATTCCCATCCTGAGGATATCTGACATATTCCACCATCCCAACCCCACAGATGATGATCAATAGAAGAAAAAAAAAAGTTTGACTAAACTAACAAAATGGGATTAGGCTTAATAATACTAAATGTGAAGTCATGGATTTCTATCTAACAAATTCTGATGTGATTCATTGGTGGCAAGTAATACAGAGTAGGAAGATACCGTACATTAGCCAACGTAAAGATGTTTATGAGCTTTCAGCATTATGCAGCTATGAAAACCAGCAAACATGACGCTAAAATGTATCAGAAGATCTATTTCCAGAAGTGACAAGGAAGCACTGTACAAAGTAGTATTGAGATGCCAATCTCGATTTCTGTGTAAAATTATGACCAGCCATATTCAAGGGAGAGAAACTGAAACTGGACTAGTTGCAGAGAAAGACTACTGAGGATAATAATGAGAACGGAAATCCACCTCAGAAGGGGAGACAGAAGAGGCTTGGTTCAGTAGCCAGGGCAAAACAAGAAAAGAAAATATATCATAAAGGTAGACATCAGATTAGAAGCTATTGAAGACAAAGGGCACTGCTGGAAGAACAACAAAAAGGCAGGCAGACAGGCTACAAGCACATCTGGGTAGGAAACCAGAGTAAGATTTAAAACCATGTCAAAAAACATGGAGGTCTGCAACAGTAGGTATGAAAAGTACAGATATTAAAGAGCTAGACAATTTAAAGTAGAACATTATAAACATGATAAATTCATGAAAGTGATTATATAATTTCACACAATAGCCAATTTCTTGACACACTGACATAGCGAGTCCTTCCTAATCCTGTATTTCTTGAAGGAAACCTAGATTTGAAAGTTAAATAAAGTCTTGATGAGAAGAAACACTATTTCAGACTACAAAGAACTCTAGATTAATACTTTTTCTTTTACGTTAATGCATTTTTAAGCATTTTTGTGTATGCATTTTTATTAGCTGCCTTCCTCAGTTCCAAAACAGAACTAAATCTCAGTGAAATTTAACATGCATCAAAAATTGTATTATTTAAATACAGGGAAAATGGTCAAAGTCTTTTTGAAAAGCTGCTAGTCACTTCAGAGTACCTTTGAATTTACATCTGAGACAATGACAGGCACATTTATATATCTTTAGGGAAGATGTTGTCAGGACACCTAACAACAGTATTAACACTAAAGTTCCAAAGACAACATAAGCTTTGTCTGTTTAAAGTCAGATGCTGGAGCAATCTGCTGGTAAGCATGTATGTGGTCATGCGAGGTATACAAGATCTTTCGGACTGCCCATATTTTCAGCTATGCTAAAACAGTAGGAAGGAATTAGATGTTAGCCCTATTCAACATTATCCAAGCTCTAATCCTTGCCTAATCACATACAACAGTATGTATTTGGCTACAACATTTATGTAAATTGGAAGTTGCATTTTTCAAAATTCACAAGCCTAAGAAGAATGGTGAATGCATGCATCTTGGTGTCTTTCATCTTCAACGCCTACTGCGCTGGAAGCTTCCTATAAAGTGGTTGTGTATATGAATTCCAATTTGAGTCCTTAGCAAGCCTTATACTCTTGCTCGTATTCCTGGATTTCTCAGGATGCCTTTTTTCTAAGTGTTCCCACGACATCAAAGGCATTATGGACAGAACACAGGAAGAAAATGATGGGTGTTAGCTGACAAGATGCTTTATAACTACATGAGGCTCTCAGTTGCCAAGATATGCCTTTAACCAAGCCACTGAGCAAAAGAACAAGATGAAGCTGCTTATTATCACAGACAACAGTTGTTAAAGAACAACACAACACCAATACATACTAGACTGCATGTTTTTGTTTACTATATAAATGATATAGTTAACTATCAGGTGAACTAAAAGCCCCAAATGGAGAGCAACTATCTGGGCTTGACTAACTCATTTTTCATGTTTTTAATCTGTAACTTCTCAGATTCACAAGAAAGCTTATGCAGCTTCAAGAATAAAAGTTTTCCAGGTGGTTTTAAGTTTCACAGCACAAAGACAAATACGTCGTCACAGTCAGATTCTATAATCGCATAACCTACCATGTTTAAATTTGTGCGATAACATAAGGACAACATGGAAGGACATCTTGGTTCCTTTTATTTAAATGTAAAAATAAATGGGTACAAAGGTAGTATTAAATAAAACCACACTCAAATTTTGCCTCTTGTGTATCACATTTAAGTACCTTTTTTCACATAATTATCAAACACAGACATTTGAACTTTCATGGACATAATTTTACAAGCATAGAGACATGTTAAACATACCCTCTAGTTTAACGATATCTGGACAGTAGAAGTGAATCAGAGCTGCTAGAGCACAACCATCTGTGCCATCTTTCAGCAGGTTCTCCACCAATGGAATGCAGGGCAGCTGTTTAAGCAATGTCTGCTCCTTCCTGTAACGAGCCTACAATCCAGAATGAAAAAATTCAGAGAGACAAAGGCTCTGAAACATATGAAGAAACATTTATACTGTTGGTTTTATATCCTGTTAGTGGAAAAGCAGTACTCGAATAACTGCATATTCTCAGTGTTAAAACCCTTTAAACTATTCATGCTATGCTCCCTTGTGAATGACAGAAATACCTAGAATGAAAGGAACCTACTATGCTAATATTGAGCCTCTCCTTCAAAACTACCAAATTTTGAAGATCTCTGTATAGCATGCTGAGTTAAATAATATTTTAAACCTTATGTAACATTCGATATTCATTGTTATAAAATCAGAAATGATCTGTGTGTAAACACAGTGAGACAAATCCTTAGCTGGTGTAACTCTGGTTTACTAGCAAGTTAAATGACTCAGTGACCTTAACACACCTAAGAATCTTGCCCAAATCTCATTCATCTGACAAATTCAGAAACTAGGAAATCTGCATTTGATCAACTCCATTTTAATTACTGGCATTTGCACTATAAGTAGAAATAAACATAGAGAAGCATTAATGGTCAAGTGTTATGACCATATAGTGGCCCATTATAAAATGAAAGCATTTTGTAAACAACTTGGTGTATAAAGATATCATTAGTTCAGAATACGAAGATAGTATTTATCTGCAGTGAATATATTTCTCAAGGGTTTCTTTTTTTTGGAGGGGGAGAGGGAGGCTTACTTAAAAAAGATATTAATCTCCCTTACTTTTTAACTTCTTCCTGGGAAAACAAATGGAGGTAGAAGAAAGTGATGCAGATTTTAATAGGTTAATATAATTTCCTAAGCCAACCTCATGAAGTTTAACCATGGCAAGTGCAAGGTCCTACACCTGGGTCGGAGCAATCCCAGGCACAGCTACAGGTTGGGCAAAGAAGAGATTCATAGCAGCCCTGCGGAGAAGGACTTGGGGGTGTAGATCGATGAGAACATGAACACGAACCAGCTTCAGTGTGCGCTTGCAGCCCAGAAAGCCAACCGTATCTTGGGCTGCATCAAAAGGAGCGTGACCAGCAGGTTGAAGGAGGTGATCCTGCCCCTCTGCTCTTGTGAGACCTCAGCTGGAGTATTGAGTGCAGTTCTGGTGTCCTCAACATAAAAAGGACACAGAACTGTTGGGACAAGTCCAGAGGATGCCACGAGGATGATCGGGGGACTGGAGCATCTCCCATACAAAGACAGGCTGAGAAAGTTGGGGCTGTTCAGCCTGGAGAAGAGAAGGCTGCTTGGAGACCTCCTAGCAGCCTTCCAGTATCTGAAGGGGGCCTATAGGGATGCTGGGGAGGGACTCTTCATTAGGGACTGTAGTGACAGGACAAGGAGTAATGGGTTCAAACTTAAACAGGAGAGGTTTAGATTGGATCTAACGAAGAAATTCTTTCCTGTGAGGGTGGTGAGGCACTGGAATGGGTTGGCCAGGGAAGCTGTGAGTGCTCCATCCCTGGCTGTGTTCAAAGCCAAGCTGGACGAAGCCTTGGGTGGCATGGTTTAATGTCAGGTGTCCCTGCTTATGGCAGGGGGCTGGAATTAGATGATCTTAAGGTCCTTTCCAACCCTATCTATTCTATGATTCTATGATTTTTAAAACAATACTTAAGGATTACTGTTGCATTCATATCACAGATGCCAAGAGGATGCCAAGAGTATCTCTAACTTAATTTTACACTACTCTGAAAAATCCTCATGGATGTTACTTTTCCCAGCAAAGCTGAAGCTGACAGTCCCTATTTCCTACTCTCCACCTTTTAGCTATGCTGGAGCAATTGCTGATGGGGCTGCTTGGCAAGACCATTGATGCAGCTACAACATCTCTCTTCTTTGTTTCAGCTGTGAATGAGTGAGCAGGGCTGGAGGTTTTATAGGTGAGAATTGTTTAAGCTAACTTTGCTGGTGAAAAGTCTGTGGAACCACCGACTAACCCTGAAGGCTATACTGACTGTCACTGGATTTCTGTCAAGAATCACATGTGACTATCCCTAGTGCATGTCAGTGTCCTCTAACTGGCCCAAAAAGTATGAGTCTAACCTGGCAGCAGCAGACATACCAGTTCTAGAAAAATAAAGGGCTTGTATTTTGCCCACAGAACTTATACTCTACCCAATTAAAATAATAATAATAAAAAAAAGCCCAACCCTGAGAGTTAGTGTTTATTTCATACTTGTCACATCCTGGTGCTTGCATGTCAAGTATACTGTATAAATATGAAAATGCCATATTTGCATGCTATGGGAAATATTCACTAACACCATACAAAAATCATGTTAATGTTTCATGCATTATTGATATTCCTTTCTCCACATTAGTAATACACCCTAGTATTTCTAATGAAATAGACCAATTATCCTTGCAGTGAAAGTATGTTCTTTTTCACCCTATGCCAATCCAGTGCCCCTCTGTAAGTTTCAAGTACCAACCTAATATATCCAAGTACTTCCTCCTCAAAATGACTAAAATTAAGTCTAGGAAATATTACATCATAAAAGATACAGATGGACTCAAAACACAGTCCAGCAAGCCCTGTGTAATTTATCTTATTTTGCATTGTTTTTTTTATTGGAGTATTTTAAAATATCAGAAATGGAAAATACAGTGGTGTTGCACTGTAAATCCTGTGAAAAATGCTACTGTCACTTTAATGATGCTTTCACTGGCCTTATGAACAGTGCCTGCAGATGCTGGAAACTGTGTCATATCATTAAAGTGATATGGTCTAAACACCTAGAAAGAGAATTTAATTCATTGTAGAGAGTATGCTAGGCATGTTACTTCAAGAAAAATAAACTTATATAACCTGACATGCTATGTTCCTTAGGGTGTAACAGGCATCGTGCTTCAATTTGGTTGAAAAGATAAAAGTAGTTATACTGAAAAATAAGAGACACTGGTAATTGCACTGCATTTTAAATGAACTTCTTTTTGAAGAAACTCTTCTCATCATTTGTAATGTTTGCTACTAAATATGGATGCAATAACGCAAATGATGAATCTCTACATTTATTATAAATCTCTAGTGCTAATCGAAATATAATTGCTAACATAGACATCTTGTTTCTGAGATCCTAAACCACCCTGATTTAACATCTTTGAGCTTATTCCACTTAAAACAAGTTTAGGTACAGTTGAGACACTTGGATATGAACAAGGTCAGTTAAAGATGAACCAACAGCACACCAGCTACTCTGTCATAAGTGCTCGTGTGTATTCTGAGTTAATCATTAATAATGAATGCTCTGATCCACTTACCATATAGTAAATAACATGTTCTAAATTTACGTTTCAGAGTAAGTTTTCAGCTGCCTGTATGCTCAGGAATATCTTACTATGGAACACCTGCTCTATGTAAAAGAAAAGAGATCAGAAGCCTGGCTGAACTGTTAAAGTAGCTTGAGCCACTGTCTTCCTACTGTATTATCAGTAGCACTTGCGTTTCAAGTGTATATCTACTAAACTAACAAGCTCAAAGTAACATAAACATCACTACTTCAAATTGTTTATGTATAACTGGCAAGCAAACTGGAGTTAGCTTTTTAGCAGATGAAATACCTTCTATTTGGCATCATTTTTATCCAATGGAAGAGAATCATTAGTAAACTAACACTTTTAGCAAAAATAGAACAAAATCATATTCTGAAACTGCTTTGAAGTAGCACCTTATTTTGTAGGAATGAGACAAAAAAAAAAAAAAGTGCCTACATTTGTGATCAGACAGTTCTTTTTTTAAAAAAAAATTAATTCAGGGACTATACTGTGAAGAGCAGTGTATTTGTGTGTCACAACTGTAACAGATAGCACTACAGAGAAATTGCCCACATAGCAATTACAAATTGGAATACTGATTAGTCTGCTGAAGACAGCACTCTTAAACTGCTTTTCCAGACACCAAGTAATTTCTGTTACCTACATGCAACTGCTTTGTTATTTTTAATTCTTTTTGCAATGTATGAACAATCTTTTACCAGTTAGGACAACAAATACCTGAAGGATTGCTAGACCAGTTATTTGGTAGTCCTTAGAGATAGATCGATATTAGTTCTTTGGAATTCAGACCAGAAGTATGAAATTCTGTATATACCTAAACAGCTGACTACTTTGCTCACAGCCAAACCTGTTAAAGTATAAACTGTCTGAATGCTTTCAGGGGTGAACTATATGATGAGGAAAGTAACCCAAGGCGACACAGCACAGCGAACACAAACTTTATTATTGTTGCAGACCTGAACAGTTCCTTTTTATCACTTTTAGTATAGTCTCACTAAAAGTAGACTGCTTTGTGTTACTTTGTGTTGGGAGAGATTAAGAGTAGTCTTGAATCAGATGATAAATAAGGCAATTCTAGAGAAATGGTGTGATGCTTGCATATCGTTAAATCAGAAAATTTCAGATTCCGTGTAGCATAAACAGTCAAAAACTATTTCTGCAAGTCTCTTACAACAGTCAGTATCAAACACCGTATGTCTACTGAAAGCTTGACCATTTGACATTAGTTAATAACAGGTAGCACTGCCTTATACAAACCCATGAAGAACCTGACTGCCTGAAAAGTGATTCCTTATCCAGCATCATATTTTATATTTATCTCGCACAGGCTACCTTGCAAAATAAGCTCCTGAATTATGCACACCTTTGTAGAACAATCTCTAATAAAATTATCTTGTAGAGACAAATGAAATGAATGACTAGACCAGCATGACATGGACAAAGCCATTCCCAAAATAAGCTATTTGATCAAAGTGAAGCAGTTGGGCAAACTTACAGGAACCAGTTTCCAAAACCATTTGGTAGGAGACTTCAGAGGAAGCAGTAGAAAAAAGAATAAAAGCAAAAAGCAAAAAAAAAAAAAAAA
>NDXB01003770.1:164766-185776 GCA_002631895.1 Agapornis roseicollis | reverse complement strand
TTTGCTGATACAAAAAACAAACCCAGGCATAGCATGAAATGAGGGGAAAAAAAAAAAAAAAGGAAGGAAATCACACTAATTACTATTCAGATTCAAATATAGCCATCTCTCAGCAATAGTGAAACCTGGCACAGGAATTTAGCCATAAATGTTGCACAGCTCTGCTGAGATATAAAAGGTAGGGTAAATTCCATAAAGTAACAGGACATACCACTGATTCTGAGCTATAAAAATAAGAATGCATGGACTGATGCGTTATGAAGACAGATAATTAGGGAAAAACACCTGGGTATCTGTGAATAAATACTAGGAGATGCTTGACAGGAGCCACAAATGCATTTGTACATTGACCAACAGACTATTGCTCTGATTGTGTTACAGCTTTACAATTCATACAAAACCACTACAAATGCATATACCATTTTTATGTGAATTTATTATTCTACTGTCTCCATTTATGGAATCAGAGGCACAGAGTACACAAGTCTCAAGAGCAGTTTCAAGAATGTTGACAATAAAGATCTAAACTAAAATTTGTGAAGTTTATAAACTAGACATTTTATCTTGCTATTCCTAATATAAAATGCCAACTATAAGGGAACATAAACATTACTGAATGTTTACAAATATGGATAATTTTATGGCATTGCTCTAAATTTTCCCTTTGATATATATTTGTTTACCAAATTAAGATTCCCATGCACTCTATAAAAACCACACAAAACTTTCTACTATTATCTTCAGGGAAAAGAAAAATCACTAGAGAACAGAGGACCATAAGTTATCTCCCAACCCCCATTTACTTTGTTTTATTTAAATTTGAGAAATTAAGTGGTCAATGACATCTTATTCTCCAGATTTCTATGCTATTATGACTATTGAACACAGATTAAATTTTCCATATCAAAATATATGCAGTAGGGTCACACTAATATTGTGAAAAATACCATTTTCTTTTGCTGAGTCATGTACGTACCAATTAGCCTTCAATTATTCCTTATATTTAAAAAGAAGCCACAAGCGGAAAGAAATTCCTTGCATTTATACTTTTTGAAGCTGAGCTTCTAATCTAGCCAAGTAACATGCAACTCCTTCTGAGTAGCATTCAAAAGGAGGTAGCTGCTTACATGAAAATGGAACTAGAATTACAGCTTTGCAGTAGCTAGGAAATTTGTTCTGCATTCAAGAGCAGGGTCAATACCAAAGGGTGTTCAAATTGATTACCAATTCCCCAATACTAATTATATCACAACAGGATAAATGATCTCATTCTAAAGCAAGCATTTTTACATACTCTGGAACTGTATTATATCCTTCCGTGTTTTGATGGGTATAATGCTTTTTAATTAACTGAGTTCCACAAACAAAAGGAAAGAACATCCTGTTAGGAAAGAGAATCCAATGTAATCTGGTTTTATCATATATACAAAACCTGTAATCAACCAGTATTTTGGATCATAGCCATAGCAATGCTTCCCATGATGCCACACACAGAATTTTCTTTTGAGATACATGCAATTCACAAGAAAAAAATATTAAAAATGATAAATAAAAATGTTGTGGTGTTTTTTTAATAAAAGACCTGACTACAGTTTTAATTAATTTGAAAGTATTAAATAACTTTAATACATTCCTTAGAACTAACATAAAAGATGTTTTCCTGCTATCATACATTTTTTTTGTCAAAACGGATAGCTGGGAATAAAAAGTGCAACTTGACTTGTGTTACATTTAAATGGGTATATTCATGGAAACAATAAAACTAATAGAAAATTAATGACTACTAAAACTTTGCTTTCTTTCACAGGCAGTCGGAAGTTCAATATCTGCAAATGTATATTTACCTGTACATACTGCATGCAAGTAGTTTTTGTTGACAGATGAAACGCTTACTCTTTTTTAAAGGATTTTAAGTCTTACTCCTACCTTTTGAACTCCTGCAGTTTCTGCACCATGATGCTCTTTTAGTTTTTGTTCCTGTTCCATTATGTCTTTCAAATGCTCATTTACCTAGACACAAAACAGTTCATTCAGTGGTCTAAGAAAGAAATAGAAATTATAAGTTTCCAAAACATCTATAATTCACCACCACCACCAACTGAAAAGATGAAACAAAATTTTCAGACTATAGCCCTGAAGCCAAATCAGAAAACATCAGTTTAGATACAGTCTGGAGTCATTACTTGTTAGCTTTACATTGTACAAACTAACCTGCCCTTTATTATGTTTAATCATACTTGATTAACAGTACATCCTTGTTACTTTATTTGATTATGCAGCGAAGGTAGATCGCTTCAAGCAACATGTGTTTGAGTACAAACAGAACACCTAGCTTTTAAATCATGATATATTACATAATGAGGTAACAACTCTACGAGCTGAAGAGAACCTCAAGCAGCCGCTGTCATGACATCTCAACATGACAATGACTGCTGTCATATGTAATGAGTATGACAGTGTTTTATATAGACTTCCCACTTTTTTTGTTCACGTAACTTGTTTATTCTTGGAAACTTTGCTTTTTATTATCCAAACACAGCAGATGAAACAACAGCCTATCAGACACAGTCTTCATATACCTACATACATACATATACTACCCACTCATCTCTAGCTGAATCATATACACTACAAAGAAAAATCACAGCTGGCTCTTCCAGTACTCATACCTTGTTTATCCAGTACATGACAGCATCTTCAATGTCATAAGGTAGATCTGTAGCTTGGAAGAAGGATGAATACTGCTGAGTGCATGCAATGACTTTGTCAACGCTGATCATCTCTACAGTGTATGCCATCATAAGAGTATCGATCATGGCCAAGTGAGCAGTCTACAAAGAGAAGCAGCAATTGAAAACTACCTAATTAGTTTGCAAATCAAAAGATCACTTTCTTATAAGTAATTTCTGAACACAGCTAGAAGTTTTCTGTCTGGCTGTTAGCATTTGAATAAAAGACAAATGAAGACAAACACACATAACGGATTTGAGAACATAATACAGAGCACAAGAACATATATAAAAAAAAAAAAAGCTGATTGCAAATTATAAATAAATTCTGCAACAAAATTAACACCAAAACCAAGGAACTGGAAATGGAAAGAACAAGCAATTTTAATGATTCAAAAATTACTTAACTTTTGATCAAGCTGAAGAGATCTCTTAAACTTGCTACCTGAGTAAAAACAAAAAGCCTCTGCCTGATGAGTGCTATTACTGGAAATAAAAGCTGAGAATGACTGGTAAACAACCTTCATCACCATGAAATCACTGCATCAATAAGTGACAGTTGATCTGGTTTTAAAGGCATAATACAGGAAGAAGATGCAATTATACTATTCTTGAGTAAAACCCCAAAGTGTTAGAAAGCATTAAGTTTTCTTCTAGTAAACTGTGTTATGCAGATGCAGATACTGATAAATAGAATACAGCTGCTGTTAAAAGAAGAGACATGTTTCTCATGGTGTCATTATTGAAAGACAATGGCTATTTCACCATTTGCAATAATCAAAACCACCCCCACCTCAGAAGTAAAAAAGCCAAACCCAAACCCAAACCAACAACAAAAACGGAGGATGACAACCAGGATTTACGTTCGATTCTTTTGACTGAATAAGAAAATAATGGCTCTGTGTAGAGGCAGTGCCTACAGCTAAACAGATTTGTTCCTGCTTCGTGGTAAGAACAGCAGCAGCTAAGTATTAAGCAACATCTCCCACAAATCAGAACAATTTCAAAACACAGTATTTTTTTAAAACACTGCCTTTAAACAGCTCGTGATGCAAGCAAAGATCCCAAACACTTAACACCATCACTTGAGTTCTATTAACAAGATATTCATATGAACATCTCACAAGGTAGCTGTAACAGCCATGGCAACAGCAACGCGCAACGTGAGTCACACAGCAATATGCTGTCTAATCATTATAGTTAAGGTAGTATATGCACAGCATTTATTCCAGAATGCGCAGCAGGAAAAAGATGCACAGACCCAGCCTGTGCTGCCCTTAGTGCTTGTACCACCGATGAAAGTGATGATGCTTGCCTCAGAAGCAAGCACCACACATTGAAGTTTCTTTGTTTGACCAAAAATAGGGGCAATCATTTTATCTACTAAAGACATTCACAAAACTGTTCCTGACAGCCAGCCTTCCTGGGATAAGCTGGATGTGACCTGAGTGCCCCAACTGCCACATACCCCCATCCATGCTCCTCACACAAGTAGCAGAGCTGTGCTGTGCCTCTAAACTCCTGCCACCAATGACCAGCTTATTCAGAATAAACTCTTTTCACTAAATTTATCTGCCTTATGAATTTATTTACAGACCTTCAGTTGACAATTACTGATATGAGTTCTTATGCGTGAATGAAAGGAAGAGAGGGGAGGTGGATTCTTGCCACCTAAAGTATTTCAGAAGGAAAAGACAGAGTATTGCCCATTACCAGCCTCCTGAGGAACCTGCACACCAGTGTGAAATGTGACAATTCTATACACAGGTACGAAACAGTTACTCCTTTGTTGGCCCAGCAATGCAGTGCAGAAAAGGAATTCAGATAAGAAAATTACATTTACTACTAGTAAAGTCTTAAAACCTTGTGAGGGATTGCAGAGCTTGGGTGAACGATACAAATCCATGCAGTTTTACAGAAGTTTCTAGCTCAGATTGCAGCATCTTCATTGTTTTCTTTAAAATCCAGGCAGGATTCTCAAAAGGAGAGTTTTTTCTTAAAAAAACAGTAATAAAATGAAGAATCTAAGTCAACTTGCATGTATCACCCTGAGAAACAAACTGCAAACCTGCTGTTCTTCAGTTAGAACCCCCTCAACTTTAGTTTAGAAGTAAACTAATGCTAAAATAATTAAAACATATTAACATCTATGGATTTCTCCCCTAGAAAATAGCAAGCAACCAACTGAGCACATGAGATAAATTCTACTTAAAAAAGTAGTTGTGGTTTTGTACTTTTTTTTTAAGGAGGTACAATACAAGAGAGTAAACCATTTAACTCCACAAACAACTCTGCTGGGTTTCTTCCAATTATTCTGCAAAGAGTCAGATAAGCTGCATTCTTTTACATCTTTTAATTCACTAAGCTTAAAAAGACAGACTAAATTAAAAACTGCACTACCAAAATAGTATCCCACTCTTCCAGATACAGGGTTTTATCAGCAGTAAATAGTACACAAAGATCCTATTTTTTGGTACATCTCTCATAGAACGGTATAGTTTAGATACAGCTAAAAAAGCAGAGGGAGAGGTCACTCTTACTAGTTGGATCCAGAGTTATGACTTTATATCACAAGGAAGCAACCAAGGGGATACTGAAGGGAAAACACAGATACTGTTCTGAACTGGGCAGAAACTAGGATCAGCTGTTCAGCAGTGTCTTCTTTCTCTGGACAGGCTGTAATACAGTGCCTGAAGGATCTTCCCTGATGCTGCTGATGGCTGGTACCAATACAGTACCCTAAATGCTGCCATTTCCTCCAAGATATCAGAATTCTGATATGCAGCATAAAAAATAACCCCGAGGCAGGATTTCATGCTGTCACACACCTCCCACATCCAGAACTGCAGCAAGGCACATCTGAATAAGGACACATGATTTTGAATATATATATATTAGAGAAATAATAATTAAAAATTCAGTAACATATTAAGTTACACAGAATAGGATCCAAGCCCATTAGAGAAATATCTTAAGAAAAGAAAATCAACCTTGACACAGCAGTAGTAAACAGCACAGGCAGTAAGACACTGTTTTATCACAAAGCTGTTATGCAGAGATTTAGTTTAATCCAATTAAAAAGAAATCTTTTCTTTCTCTGCTCAGTACATTGCAATGGTGCAAAGTACTAAAGTCTTACATGGCACACCACAAAATAGGAAAGAAATAAAATACCAGATGCTGGATTTTTAGAGGTACTTTATTTCCTAAGACACAAACATGGCTTTGTCTTTCCCAGCTACACCCCGCACAGAGCACAAGGGTTTTAATTTACTAATCTTTACAATCTCATGTAATTACTTGCTAGTTTCTGTCCTGTAATGTAGGTTACACAGCATTTAAGCAGCTTAATGAACTGTAGAAGAAAAATTATTCTGAGTTCGACTGCTGATCTGTCTGTCTAATTTTTGATTACAAAGGTTGCTCCATCTCCCTTGAAGGACTACAAACAACTTCATTAAAAAGTATGCTAAGCAAGAGGTATATGTGTTACAGTACATGCAGAGACATATGGATTAATACCACATATTAAAGGCAGCTCTTACATTAATAATACTAAGGATATTTCTCATATTCCATTGAACAATATTCAAGACAGGAATTCTCTTTTGACCAGTCCTCCTAGACAACACCATTTTCCACTATGGCACTTGAAGAAAGGGGCAGAAAAAAAACGGAGGATATAACTGTTATCCTCATGCTGAAATAAATAAGTGACTCTTGAATCTTTAACTGAAAGAAAAAGTCCCATAATTTCCGCTATGCTTTGGAAAGATTTGATCTTTGACAGAATACATAAACATGAATTTTTGTTCTTACGGAATTCAGTCATGTTTCAGTAATTTATTTTTTTTTTGAAGATTTTTTATGAAGGTATTTGGCCTCATTAAAAAAAAAAAAAAAAGAAAAACGGGCCTTCACATGAGTTATCACTTGCACAGTAAGCACATCTATTTCTAGCTAAATTCCCTGCAGATTTTGCCTACACTAGATCAGGCACTCAAGCAAAGAACAGAATTGAGATCCCTGTAATTAGCTCAGTGTATATTTTTATCACCTTTGTATCAAGGGCTTTGCATGTTACCAACTGTTTCTACCTGCTGAAAGGAAGGCGCTTTGATCCAGATACTTCTCACAGTACAGCTGGAAACAGTAACTTGAAACAGTTACTTCGAGTTAACAGTAAGGTACAGGTTAAATTTAATGGGCTTCATGAAACTTAGTCTGAAGATACTAAACAAAAGTAAGCACTAAGATTACAGATATGTTGAATGTCCCTAACAATAATTTATCTGTTGATATTAAGTTTAAGTAATATTTCTTAAATTAAACTGAAATTCCCATAATGTTCTGTCAGTATATGCTAGTTCTTAAATTAATGTGACATTTCCTTGTATGATTATTACCACAGATTGTTATCAAGACAGAGCAAAGATAACTAGAAAGAAACAAAGCAAGAAAAAAGAATACAATAACTAAAGACAGATATCACCCCACAAAACCAGTCACTGAATTTATAACTGCAGAAAGTGCAGATCACATGGAATAACCATTACAGGACACATACTTGAGGAGAAAAGGCAAGTAAAAACAAAGTTGTTGGCATGCAAAATAAAAGATAGACAGGAACAACAGGCAAGTAAGGGATTAAACATGCACAACAATGCAGTTTAAGGAGGCTGAGTAGCTTTAGTCCCCCAGGCATCCTTTCCCAAATACCCTCCCTTAGATAATCCAAGTCTCATAATGAGATATCACCTAAATGCCAAATCTCAACCAAGAGTGGAAAACTGCAGAATTCCATCTCAGGGAAAGCACAGGGCAAGACTTGATTCCTCCAGAGGCGAGGAAGGAATTAATGAGCAGAGCCAATAGGTGATTACTACAAGGTTCGAAGCTACTGCTTCATTTTACCAATGTTCTTACAGTAAAATGAAGATCGTTCTGATACTATAAATGGAGCAGTCTGAAGTAGTCAGTTCCAGCCTTCGTGATGATTTTTGGACCCAGCTCTTCTGTATCCTCACAGAGTACTTGTGCCTTGCACAAATCTAAAATAACCTCAGTTGTCTAGTTATTCTTGTCCTGCAATGGAACGATCACATTGAATTACCTCCTTGCTGTATTTTCATGAAGAACAAGCGCTTGACCCTGGTAAGATGTTTGTTCAGCAAGTACAAGCATTACTGAGTCATGCTCAACATATCGTAGCAGGTTCTGTGAGGTTTTTACCTTCAATATTTGTTACAGCCGTCTGGTTTTAGTTACCTTTCAAAATTTCGTAATCAATTCTATAAATCTATATAAAACAAAAAAAAAAGGAGATACTTGCTGAGCTAAGCATTTTGACAGCACTTTTAAGTTCTTTTACCTAAGGTTTCTTCATTATGCTTGCCAGGGTATTGAATAATTTCATCTATTAGCTCAATCCTAACTAAATACATGACAGAGATTCCCAGATTCCTTCTGAATCACATAACCAAGCAAGACCTTGCACCACTCTAGGCAATAATGATACAAAATACCTGCATGACTTGCATGGGAATCAAGAACCAGCAAATGGTGCTAATCATATTATTTTCATTTTGGCATATTTTACAGTTTTACACTACCCAGTTGGGATTATTTTCCCCTTTTAAAATATATTTAATTACTCCAGAAGTCGCCTGCATCTTATTTACTAGGAAAACCAAGTGCCTAATTAATGGCAAAGACCATGAAGGCACTTCAGTGCCTTTATGCCAAGCGTTAAACGTTCAAGCATATGACTTTTCTAGTGGATTAGTTAAAGTAAAATGAGAAATTAATGAAGGATAACTAATAGCAAGACAGTTATACACATTTCGATGAATAAATAGCACTGGCCGCAAACTTCCCAGAGTATTTTGCTTTCGCAGATAATTAAAGATTTTCCCAGGTCACACTGTCAAATCCTGTCCAGATAAACCAGAAACAACAATCTCTTACAAAAAATTATATTCTGGTACATATGTGCACTGTCTCCCTGATCTTAGACATTTAAACCAAGAACAAGCAGTAAATATAAAAAATACAGAATTTCTTCTGTCACAAAGATCTCCACCAATCTTTGACGAATACAGGAGTGGGAAAAAGAGAAACAATTCCATTTATAAACCAAGTATATCCATATATAAATAAAAAATAGTTCCTTCTTCCTGACTCACTCATACCTGCATAGTAATGACATTGAAAGCAGTGGTTTAGCTTCTCTGGCAGCTCAGCTAAAATACGTGCAGAGGCAGTTATCACCAACAAGTATCCAAGCCTGTTCTTCTCAAAACATCTGCTCCAAGAACACAGCCTTAGAAGAGGTGCAGAACTCATAGAGATGCAGGAGCAGTGACCAGACAAGCTGGGCTGCTACAGAATTTGGGGTGAAGAGTTCAGGTTTGAGGGATGTGCTGTCAGTACATAACAAAGGAAGCTTAAAAGGGAGACAGAAAAGACGCTGTTTGTTGTTCCACACACCCCCCTCCCCCCCAGTAAATACATGTAAGGCTGGGTGCTAATTCATAGAGATGAAAGTGGAGGAGGAAACAGAGACATGTCTTCTCCAGTGCATGACTTGTTCTGGCACTTTGTTACAGTATACTACAAGCCCCACTGACAAAGCCACTCAGAGCCACTGCTCAGTATGTTATCAGAGCAGACTAGTTTTGAAACTCTGCAACATAAGACTTCTGGTTAATCGTCTTCAAAGTTAAATATTGATGGCCATTTTTGAACAGCATTTTTTTTCCCAGGTAACTGATAAAACATGCTGACTAAGCTACACTTTTGTTTTGCCTTTTTCTAAATAAGAAACTAGTTAGCTACTCTTGCACTTTATCTCAGAATCCTTATAAAGGATTAATGTTAAAGGATAATCTGGTGGAAGTCATACGATCAACTTGATATGACAACAATAATTTATGAGATTTTGCCTAAAGTAACACAGGTGATGATATTTTACATAATTTTCAACATTTAACACATCTCCTACTGCCAGAGGCCTTGGGTTCTTATGAGCTAAGTTCTAGTAATGAACTTTTTGGCACATAGTACTAATAAGAAAGAGAAATGTGATGCTTAAATTAGTACAATAGTACTAATAGTAAAATATCCTGGTTTGTTTAGGTTACTGCGTTTGACACAACAGAGATTGGAAGGTTGATTGCTCATTGCAACAAAGGATGAGTCTGTTTGAGATGGAATGTAACAAGTTAATACTTTCGAGCATTTGCTGGAGAGAAACTCATAAAATCTGACAGAATGGGCTTAGAAACTTAGTAAAATTTGTATCAAGCCCCTTACCAAAGGAGGTCCAACTAGCTCAGGTGTCAAGGACTTCTCCAGCACTTGAAATACCAGAGAACCTACAACTACTCTGAGCAATCACCTAATTTAATGTCTTCCATCATGTTTGAGTTAGCTGGTATTAGCACAAAATCCCACCTCATGGTAAATAAATGGTTAAGCTAAAATGTAGAGAAAGACTCCATAGCTCTCATTTGCTTCAAATACCTAGATCTCAACATCACTGTATTTGTATTGAGGTGTTTTGGGTTTTTTTCTAATAAAGTTAAACTCAGAATGCTGCTTTCCTATAAACAGAGAGATGAAGTTAGCTATGGTTCCCTTATTTCTCAAACCACAAAAGGATCAAATTATGAATGGGCATCTCCAGTTGAATCCCAGGACTGTTTCAAAAAACCCTGTAAATCACACAAAGCCCAGCTGAACACTGTAATTGGCATACTGCTCTGATACAGTATAAACGCAGAAAACCTTTGCTAGGAGTGTAGAAACATGCAGACTTTAACATAATTCAGCCCAACATATAAAGCCTAAATTGCTGCAGGACTGCGTGAGAAACTGAAACAAAACAGGATGCTATCTTTCAAAAGGGGGAAACAAGTGTGAGTTTCTACATGAAGAGCCAGTATAAAACATTCCTACATTTTCATCAGAAGAGGCTCCATGTAACTTTTATTCCGCTCCTCTATGTATACCCTTACGTGTCATTTTGTAATTTTTCATTTGCTAACATTGTGGCAAGATGGCTGCATCCGCACAGTTCTAGGACTGGCCTTCCAGGACAAGATTTTAATTCCTACATTCTACTCAGTTTCCTCAGGAAACGTGCCTCCCAGCGGGAATGCATGTGAGAATCTTGCCAAGAAACAATATTGGAAATACAGACTTAAATTACTTGGGGAATGCATTTTAATAACAACTTCTAATTATAAACAAGAGATTTGGGGTTTTGTTGCAAAACATATCTGTTTGAGAGGTGACCACGCTTTTTAGTATAAATTCGTATTTTTATTGTATGTTGAGGAAATGTATCTATCGGCACCTTGGACAAAACACAAACAAAAATAGTGTTGAAGCTAATGCCTCTGAGTTGTAAGCATCCAAGACCTAGGGACAACTTCATTCCGTCACATATTACCAGCCTCTTATAAAGCTGCTGCTCAAGAACCTATGAAATGTTTCTGTGATTTTTGTTAAACTAATAATGTATGAAAATCTATTTTCAGGACAGAAACATAAGAATCTTTCTTAGACTTAGCTCTCTTTGCTGATCTAGGGGAACACAGGCTCGAGAACTCAAAACATGATGCCTGCTCATTCCAACATACTACCTTTAAAAAGAGGAAAACAAGCTTCAATTTTTGTGTGAAGATATAATATGAAATCTTCCTGCATTTGCATATAAGCAGACTCCTGGCAAATTTGTTTCTTTATTGACCATAAAAAATGCAAAGAAATAAGATCATCACGCTCATTACTGTAACAGCAATTACATTAAGAATAGAAGTTATTTGACCTTTTTCTCAAAGGTCTGAAGGAATATCACACTTAAAGACTGTAACAGCAAGGCATGAGAGGGAAACTGACCTCATCAGACATTTTCTTCTAAAATAACAGCCAAGGTTAAAATTTCCCAGTGTCTTACTTAAATTAACTCCACCTGCAGCATTAAAGAAATTAAAACAGACACAGCAAATTATACTCATCGCACAAAACCTGTCTTCATGTGGCTGTGAATGTAGTTAAAACCTTATAAGTGACAAGCGGCTAACTAACAGCTTAACCAAATTAGACAGCTGACCAACTTTTTTTTTTGTCTACTTATTAAAGGATTGTGACAGGCCAGCTACAACAGTGTCTGCTAAACAAGGACATGAGGACATGGTCCACAGTGGTGTTATGGTAGAAGTGCATTATGGTTGTTTTGATAAAAATATTCAAATATTCAAAAGCCTTTCCACTTGTTAGGTTATTCTGGACTAAAAGCCAAGCTTTAAACACATCTCAATCCTCTAAAGTAAGATAGGGCTTCTTCAGAGACTCATATATTGCACACACACACAGAGACCAATTATTTTACTGTAACATTCTATACAAAACTTATAAAGAAAGAGCAATCAGCACACCACCACAGAGATCATTCTGCTGTTTCTTAACAGATGATTTGCACCCAGGGATGTTAACTTCATCCACTGCTGCAGATTTCTGCAGGGTATCTGGCTGTAGCTTCTGCTAAACATAGGGTCATACAGGCTATGTCTGCACCAGGAACTGCTACAGATCAATAGTAGCAGATTGGTAGACAGAAAAGGGTTGTGCTGGGGATCAGATACCTATGATACAGGCTTGCTGTTAACCATTAATCCACTTTGAAAATAATCTGGAATTATAGCAGCCTACTAGTAATGGACTGTCCTTTTAGCAGTTTTCACAAAAATGGGAAGGTGGAAGAAATAGTAACTAAAGCTTTTCTTAAAAATTACTTTGGTGAAGGCATAAAAAAATAGTTACATATATGGTCCCACCTTCAGGAAGTACATTTTCTTTCTGTTCAAAAATGAAAAGGGTAACTAGCTTGTGGCCTACACCAAGACTAGAATGTCCTTTTCCAAAGAACTAAAGCCTACTTCTCACTTAACTGGCAACCAAGGTAAAATGATGCCAGTTTTCATCCTTCACAAATATTTGTTTGCAAACTGATACATTTTATGGCATGAGAATGAAATGAAAAAGTCTCTTTCTTTCAGCTCCCCTTGGTAATGAAATAACTGCCAGTTTTCTAAGTCTATTTAAGGATTAAAACAAAAATGAGATAATCATGTTCTCATTCCTCATGCCTTTTTGGTTCATAATGTTATTCAGGAGGTGTTGCATGATGAATAGCTCTCAAAACAGTAAAGTCAGTTACAGCAATAACCTATTCACATTGTAATAAACAACTATTTTCTTTGGCAAAACATCACTCCTCTTTTTCTCCCCAACTTATCCAAGCTCAGTAAAGAGGACATGGTGATAAATGGAACAAAACAGAAACAACTCAACAGAAAAAAACAATAAAGAAACATGCTTTAGCAAAAGGAATGACCCCCATTTATGAACCTCAACTATGAAATCACCTTGTTAACTGGAAAGTGGAGAGGAAATTTAGGTAGGAAAGGAATGGGTAAGTATTTTATAGCTGCCTTTGAAAGATTTGGAGACCACCAAGTGTAAACCTCAAGTCCCATTAGCAGTGACATATACTGCCATAGAAGGGTCAGTACAGGCCCCATGCAAGTGATAGGTAGGGGTGTAGCACATTTCATTGATTAACTACACTGTTTTGACAGTCAATAGGGTACAACCACAACACAAAGATCTTTGCTGAGCAGTTTGGGTGTGGAACATTTAATGGAACCAGGTTTTTTTTGGAAGAGTTGCAGAATAAGGTGGTGTGAATAGTTAAGGACTGCAGAGCAACAATATCACGCCAGGCCAAAATCTGGGGACAGGTACTGCTTTAAGAACTTAATTGATGAGGTTTTTGATTTGATTAAATAAAGCAGGAATTCTTGTTTCCTGATTTTATTTAATGCCTTTTTTTGCTCTGTGTTTCAAGTCTGTTTGTGGTTTGTTTTTTTTCCTCTCTCCCCCCCTTCCTTATTCTCAATAAAGTTATAAATTGACTGACATCTGTTCTTTCTTTTCAAGCATCCAAACACCGTAATCCCATAATCCTTAACTGTGGCAGACAATTACTGAGAAACTTCTGTGAACCATGTGTGAGGCAAATTACTGGACATTTTAGCAACCAATTTAAAATCACCAGATTCAAATATGTAACATCAAAATTGAAGGCAGCATCTCTAACTTTTGTTACCTTAATTCCCAAAAGACTATTTATCTAACCTAAACAGCTGTCTGTCTGTACAGGCAGGTCAATCTGTAGTATTTAAAAAGTTAAAAGCAATATTGTGAAAGTACAAGATATAATGAACACACTTAAAAAAATCTGGTATATAATCCCCAGTAAGAAAGAAATATTATAGCACATTTACTGGTCACAGCTAACAGGCAGTATACATTGCAGTCCCTACCTGGTCATCAAAAACTTACGACAAACCTAAATCAGTAAGCCATTTGTCCTGGGTTTAGCAGCAGCAGTAATTTTTTTCTTCTTCATGGTAGCTGCTGCAGCTGTGTTTTGACTTTCAGTTGGGAACAAAACTGGTAACAGGAATGTTTTTAGTTACTGCTCAAATGTTTTACTCTGACCAAGGATGAGCCTCATNTCTTCTTCATGGTAGCTGCTGCAGCTGTGTTTTGACTTTCAGTTGGGAACAAAACTGGTAACAGGAATGTTTTTAGTTACTGCTCAAATGTTTTACTCTGACCAAGGACTTTATGAGCCTCATGCTCTGCCAGGGAGGAGAGGAGGCTAGGAGGAAGCAGGGACAGGACACCTGACCCAAACTGACCAAAGAGGTATTCCATACCATAGCACATCATCCCCAGGATGTAACGGAGAGTTACCCAGAGGGGTTAGTGCTCTGGGGGGAGTTGGAGGAGGTATTTGGTCAGTGCTCAGTTGGGGTGGGGTGTTGTGAGTTATCTGTCGGTGGTTGGTGAGATGCTGTATTCTTTTCCCTTGTTATTTCTTTTATCATTAATATTATTGGTGGTAGCAGGAGTGAAAAAAAGAAAAAGTGAAAAAGACAGGGTAGAAGAACTTCATCTGTATTAAAAATTAAAACTTTACAATATGTTAAAGCTTGCTTTATAAAATAATTTAGACAATTTGGGGATTGCTTCATAATGTGAACTATTGTCAATATAGGAAGCATAACAGTAAGTTGAACTGCAGTTGCTCAGTTGGTTTCTTACATCTTAGTATTTTACTCTATTATAAACAATGACGATTTCTATTTACTTATTTCCTATACTTTTCAATTGCTGGCAAAAATTAATCTTATAGCCATAAAGAAATACAAACCTACCCCCAAAATACCATACACCTGAATGCCCAGTGATACAGATGTTGATGCTAATCAGTCCATTTGCACCATTTTCATGGTAATCAAAATTACTTTCAAATCATTATTAGCATGGACGTACAGCTCACGGTATTCATGCTCAAACACAGAGTAGGTGCCGTTTTGAGACTTATTACTTAACAGCTATCATAAAAATTCTTTTCCAAGTTGTGCTGGATATGTATGCACCCACAGCAAGCAAGGCAAAGAGGCACTACAGAGCTCCAAGAAACATCACAGGCTAGATGAATGCCAAGCCTACAAGAGAAAGTACACATGGTTATTCCCTAAACAGAGGGCATTGTGATATTTTAGCTTCCAGTAATGTGTACTTAGTATATTAAATGCAGCTACAATGGATATAATTAAAGCTTTATTTTATTATCCCACAGCAAATCAAAGGAATAGGTATAGAAGTGAGAGATCTTGGATGACTGAACAGCTATTTCACAAACTTACAATTATTGACAGAGATCAATCACACATGCACCTATAGCATTACTTTAAGTATTAAGTTTCATTCCATAAAGACAATTTCAAATTTTCTTACTGCTGCAAAGGAAAATTACAAGATAAAATCAAACAAAATGAACTGATAAAAACATGCATATCAGTACACAGGCCTTTTGCTGTGTCTGGCATTCTTCCCATTCTCTTTGCACCTGGGTACAAAATAAATACTGGCCATCAAAAAGCAGATGGTGTAACGCTTGTATAGTTCAGGTACTTTAAAATGCCGTATCAAATCCAAATCACTTCATTTTGATTGTGGCTTTTGCAGATAAGTAGCTGTTTAATTCAAGTTACTTGTTGAAAAGAACAGACAAAACAAAAAACAGTTTTGCACTTGGAGTGAACAAGCCCACAGACGTTGACCTGACCAGACACTACAGACAAAAGGACCATTAACAGCCCTCACTCCTTTCTTCTTTGTGTTTTATCACTTGCAAGTTCCTTGTACTATCCCAGGATGTGCTGTCACACAACAGGAAATATGCTTCCAGCTCCATCCAGCACCCAGGCTAGAGAGCAGCAAACCAGGCTGCGGCTGTGGCAGGAAGCACTTCAAACAGTTTGCTGTTCAGATACAAGTTTCCCATGTGCACTGCAGAAAAGGCTGCGAGCTGGCTGGCAGGCAACTGGACCATACTGATTTACCAGACACCTTTGACTTAACTATGAAATGAATCAAAGTAAAGAAAAGGCATGATAAAAGTGATTCTTCAAACTTTTTACTTAGATTCTACTTAAAAATACTTTTATCATTCATTAACATGACCTCTACAGTGACTTCTGAATTAATCTCTGACTATACTGGGATTCTCTTTACAAACTATGAATTCTTTTGCCAGTTCAAGGTGTATCAACGACAGAACACAGAAGCTGTTTTGAATGCTGCCTTTATCTTAACTTTTTGGTTTTGAACAGAAGTGAAAAGGATGTTACAACATAGGCAGGCCATGGACTGGAAAAAATATGTATTTGCCCTAGTAAAGGAAGCATGCAGTCACTAAAACACACTAATATGAACAAGCTAATATAAAATCCAGGATTCCTTAAGTTTCACCAATAAGGGTATGCAAAACACAACCTGCAGATGCCTCTCATCTATTAAATGATGTAAAAGGCACATGACAGCCTACTACCCCATCAGTTACTGAGTTAAATCAAGTAGTATAGATTCACACTGCGTCTACAAGTTCTGATGATGGATGAAGTGCATGCTCATCTAACGTAATGCAACAGGGTTTCAGATCTTGGTTTTATTGCTGTTCTAAGATTATGATGGAAGGGTAAGGAAGAAGACAATAAATTCATGACTTTATCAGAAATCCCCTGGCAGACAGCTCACAGCTTCACTCCTGTGTCCAGTAATTTAGTGATCTTAAACTTCTGGATGCCTGCCTCCAGATGATCATGTCTGTCATAACACCTCATGCTGCAGACACAATCAGAAGTCAATAGAAGCCAGTTTTAATATGTTACAAGTGCTACCTAATGCTAAATGAACTAAAACTTGATGTTCTTTGCTTTCTTAATGTCTTATTTCCCTACTTGTAGATTCTGTCCAGTGACACAGTTGCTCATATATACACACATACATATATATCTATAGGAATAAGATGTCAAAGAAGCTTTCAATGCACATAGACAATAACGTTACAATAGGTTTTAAAGAGTGAAGCAATACTTCAAGATTACATTCTCTGAAAGCTTCTAACACTCTTGAAAATATTCCCATTTGTCAGTGTCAGTTTTTCTGCTCATAGAAGACTTCCAATAAATATTCCTACATATGGACCTACTATGAGTGCAGTGAAAGAAAGTCCTGAAGGTACGTTACTAGTAAATTTGTCAAGAAAAGCAATTTCATCAATACGTAGGTCCTGTACTTTGCTGATTAAAAACTAAGAATGAAGAAAAGGTTTTCTCTGTGCCTCCCCCCCTCCAGTGCACATCAGCTCAACACTTCTCAGTGGAAGCCCTGAGCTTCATTTTCATCTTGTTACTTTGCAAAGTTAACCTTTGCTTAAACATTTTGTGACTGGATTCCACCTGAAATTAGTGCAATACTATTAAGTGGTACCAGTTCTCACTTTAATGTATTACTAGACTAACTAATAAAATCTAGAAAGTTCAATTATTATAACCCATCGTTCTCTTTTGTATTTTCCTGTTTTAATCAAAATCCATTATTTTGCCCCCAGAAATTATGACAATAAGGTAAAAGATAATGGCAGGTCTAGCTGCCAACACATTAGCAACGTATTATTTTAATCTGTAAAGTACCACGTACGCTAATGCCATTGCAAGAAGCAGAGGAGGAGAGGTGGGAGTTATGCTGTGGGAGAGAAAAAAATTGTCATCCTTCTGGAAAAAGATATTCCTGGCAATAGGTTTTATCACACCATGCCTACACATAGATCTGGAGGTCTCTGCTTTATTGGGGATGTCACAGATTGATGGTGCCCTTTAGATAACATAACTGAAGCACTTTCAGGAAGAAGCTCTACACACTTGACTCTGGTTATCCTTTAGTTACAAAAAGGAGGAAAGTGGAAAGTAGTTAAGTTGCTCTGTGACAATGAAGCTTTGTGTATTGATGGACTGTGTATTCTGGTTTCAGTAACTTCACTTACTTTCCCACCCAGCCACCAAAGATCCACTTCCCCAAAAATTTCCCCAAAGATCCACTTCCCATTGCAAGTGCTTTGATATCTCCCATTTTCACTCAGACCTATATCTGGAGAGTTTGCCTTTAATTAACACCAATATGTAGCAGCTCAGGAATGAAGCTCATGAGAGTCTATAGCTGTTTGGTCTGCACTTCGGCCTTTGCTTTGGCAAAGGGGTGAATTTGACGCACCTTTAATTCAGGGTTTATCTCCAATAAGAGCTTGTACAAGAAAGAATTTATAAAATACATAACCAACAGAACATAGATATAGGCCATCCTTAAGTGGAACAAAAGGCAAAACTAAAATACCATTTGACTAAGATTAAACTTGCAAAATTAGATAATCTTTTAAATTCCTTTTCAAAGAAAGGTACAGAAGCAATGCAGAGAACAAGTAATTTGCCGTGCGTGCCTCCAGCAAAACTCAAAGGCAAATTTAGTCAGTGGTTATACAAAAATAATGATATAATTCCAGATAAAATAACTAGCAGGGAAAAAAAAAAATCTAGATGTCTACAGTTTGGGTAAGACAACAAAAGTGACAATATGATAAAAAATATTATACTTAGAAAAAATACAAAAATAGTCTTGCATAATTTCAACTTCTATTTAGCCATCAAGATGGCAGCCAAGATGAATATTCTCTATAAGTAAATATGAACCAAGAGCTTTGTGAAGTAAAAAGCAATGTAAATGGTAGGAGAGACATTAAGTTATCATCCCAGTGAATGGAGTACCTTCTTATGTGACACTAAATGCTGGAGGGCTTTTCTGTTGCTGTCCAAGGTTTCACCCTTTAAAAGATGGCTACTAGCTCAGTTCTTTGGTAACTGAGGACTCTCATTGTGCTTAAGGATAGGAAATAACAGCCTACAGAGAAACATCTTGCTTCTATTACAAGTATAGTGACCTCCAAGCTGTTACTAGTATCTTTCACTTTATTCAAGAGAGTTCTAACTCTGTCTTCTAAAATGTTTATTAATTATTGATGGCCTTTGGATTATCTGTAAGTCTGCCAACTTCATGTATAACCCAAACTCTGTCTCAGAGTCTACAGCAAATAAAGAAAAAATATTGTATTTTTAAACTTACAAAAGGATGTACAGACAAGCTTGCTATGCATATTGAGCTATTCTTCCATACCTAAGAACACTGAGAGCATTCCAAAAGACTAGAAGAAATGAAACAGTGGATTTTTTTTTTCAAGTCAACAGAACACAAATAATTCAGGCCCCATATCCTTCTTCTGATCTCACGCAAAATGATTTCAAAGGCAATAAGCAGCTTGATATAGATACATATAAATAATTAATATAAAGATACTGCTAATTAAAGCATGAATTTATAAAGCATAAGACATTTTTTCAATTCACTCATAAGTGTAACTGAAAAGTTTAAGACTGTCATTATGAGTGCAAGGCACTTAACATGATACTAATACATTCTGATTAAATAGAATTTTTAACACTAGATACATTAAATTTCTCTATAATCTTGTTAACTAAGCTGAAAACATAACTCTGAGCACAGAATCACCAGTGAGTTTTTCCAAGAAAACTCATCCCTGTGATGTAGCAGCCTGACGTTTCTTACTATTTTTACCAGTGACCTGGAAATAAAACTTCACTGCTGATCAGGTTGAAAGAGAATGCAATTTATGGGTAAAATAGTTAAGGAAGAAGATGAATCAGAGGATTGGAGGGATCAGTTCTCTCTCTAAATTTGAGAGGGTAAGAGAATCAAAAAAGGCACATGGATATGGAACCATCTCACCTGAAAAAGAATAAAAAAAGGCAAGCTATAGTAATCAGAAAGGTACTATCGTCTCTAGTAGAGGAAAGGTTTAAAGTTGCTTAAGTAACCTAAAATAATTCACACTACAGCCATATGTACGATAAGAGCTTAATTGTGTTTAAGTCATTAAGACATTAGATCTTGTTAGAACAAGCAAGGCTGCATTATCCTTCTCCCTCCTCCATAATCACTACAAGCCAATAATACCAAGCCACATGCAGCCTGTGACATGAGTTCTCAGTTTCCCTATGTTCAGGGAACACCAGAGAAATTACCTGTCTATGCCTAGAGGCATGCAGGTATTATTACTTTAATCTTTTTGCTTTGTTTTGTGGTTGAGAGTACATAGGACTTCAGCAGGTTTGTTTTTTTCCCCTCACAGCTTTGACCTGGAAAAGTAAGAATTTTTAGGCATATGCATGTGGTGACTTAGACAAAAGATAACTCAGGATGCTAACTAGCAATAAAGAGAACAAAAAATACGTACTAGAGAGCACCTGGGGACACCCTTAACACCTTAGAAGACTCTGGAATCATTTAACTGATGCCATTATTGCCTAGTTATTATACTAGAACTGATAGCAAGTTCAGCAAGTTAATTATTTGGGCAGGACTTCCAGCACCAGAATTTTCCCCTCTCTAGCACTTCTTTGTTAGTGTCTATATACATATTTCTTCAACAACACCATCATTACCATACTATTATAAATTCTTTCTCTATTTGTTCCTGTTGCTGAAGAAAAATAATAAAAGCAAGAACTTGAAGAATCTATTTCTTTACAGGTACCTATCTATTACACACATTTTACCATAAAGAAGGGCAGTCACACCATTTTTTCTTTGTTTTACCCAACATACAGAAACATGTCTTTACAGGGAACTTCTAAATATCATTAGACGGGTCCGGTTTTGCTTTTGGGAGTGGGGGAGTTAAGAAGAGGGTAAGGAGGGAAAAAAAAAGCCAAAATATATTAAAAAAA